>JAPKLW010002594.1:0-19498 GCA_026898455.1 Plectranthus barbatus
ATTTGGGTTCGGTCTTTTCTCACTTCTTCCTCTTCCTGATGAAAACGGACATCGATTGGCTCCATGGTAGTTTGTCATATCCTGTAAACGGCTCAATTGTGCGTGAAACCTGCATAAACAACCCAAAACCAAACCAAAAGTAATATTTTCTAAAAGAATATGAATACGGCACAAAAATATCACTTAATGATCTAATCCAAGACAAATAGTTAGCAGATTCACATCAGAAAAATGCACAAAATGAGTGTTTATCAAGAGTCATGTGTAGGATGGAGATTCATTGGAAGCAAAGAGAGTGAAGATATTTTGAGAGCAAAGAGAGAGAAAAACCATTCAACAATTATTCTTCCTTAACAAGACATATTTTTAGCGAGAGGAAATATGGGGGCTGCAGCGCAGAGATGGAGGAAGAAGAAGAGCAACAACTGGACACATTATTGCTGGTTTTCTTGCACCTCTAGTTTATGTTTTTAGTTGATAAAATGAACGATAGTTGGATTTTAGCCATTATTATTTATTTTCTTTTTAGTTTAAACATGAGTTAAGCTTTCTATGCTTGGGTTGTTGACTTTTTTATCTATTTTAATATATGTAAGAGTTTGTTCTTGTTTCAAATCTGGTGTTTGATTGTGATTTTGGTATATTTGATTCCTTAAACACGATAGTGGAAGGGAATATCTCACCTAGGGAGATCGAAAGGAGATCTAGGATTAGGAAATAATAATCGACCTTGATTCTTGTGTAGACATACAAAGAACTTAAGGCTTGTAAGAACCCTTGTTTTGAATATTGCATTTGAAGTTTAAATCTATCATAGACATATGAAGACCAATAAGAAAATGCAGATCTAGTAGTGTGAAAACATGCTAGGCAGTGGAGAGCGAGGTTACAAGACCCAGAATTGATGTCTGAACTATGTTGTAGCATATAGGAAAGTAGGTAAACAAAAGTTAGCAACCCAAGTATATTTTCTCATCTTGATTTAACCATATTTCTGAAGTTTTTATGGTCATAATTTGGGGAAAACAGTTATTAATTATTTTAGCTCATTTACGCATTTTTGCAATTTTAGTTTAGAAAATCATCACACAAACCTATTTTGCAAGCAATATTGTGTGCACGGCTTGATTAAACACTCTCTAGGGTTCGATATATTGTTCCTAGACTATATTACTTGTCGATTGCGTATACTTGCGCAGAGTTCTGTAGTTACCCTGCTGCAGCAACAACAACACCTCATAAGGCATTCAATGAACATGTTGAATGAATGAGTCTTGCTGAGAATATGTAATATTCTTATTTATTCTTTTTTGCACTTTTGAGCTTACTATGTTTGTATTGTTTCATGCAATCATTGATATCCCATTTGTCATTACAGTGTACATTATGATTAACTTAAATTTGATGGGATCTAGTGTTGAAAATAGACACTCGTATGAACCATTATGAATTATATTATAAGTTATGTTGGATAGACTAGTAGTAATTGTGGCACATGAAAGGGACTATTTTCTTTGAATTATGTAGAACCACCATGACTTTTATTAGTATATAATTAACGTTGACATTATGATGACCAATTAATGTATTGATTTATGGGCACATGATGATCTTATTTAGATCAATTCTAACATTTTGGCCTAGTGGGGGTATGTAAGTTTATATATTTTTGTGGCCACATGTCATGTAAATATATATTAATGTTATTAAGATATTATTATATCAAGTATAAATAATTAATTGGTCTACTGGATAAGATTTTTTAATTTTAAACATCTATCACGTTGATAGACGTGGACTAAAGAATAACTGTATCAAGAAATGTAATCCACTGAAACATCCTTCTTTTCAATGTGGTCTTGGATAAAACGATGTCTCATATCAATGTGCTTCATCTTTGAATGATGTGTTGGGTTCTTCGTGATGCACATCGCATTGTTGTTGTCGCAGTAGATCGAGACGCGTCCAGTGTTGACTTCATAATCTTGAAGTTGTTGCTTGATCCACAAGACCTGTGTACGATAGCTCATAGCAACCACATATTCAACTTCGGTTGTGGACATTGCTACCGAGTATTGCTTTTTGCTGAACCAGTTGATCAACTTATGTCCAAGGAATTGGCAAGTCCCACTCGTACTCTTCCGATCAATTTGGCATCCTCCAAAGTCAAAGTCTGAATACCCAACGAGTGTGAGGTCGTCTGCACTTGGATACCGAACTCCTAAAGATTCTGTCCCTTTCAGATATTTGACAATCCTTCGCGCGTACTCCATGTGTGATTTCTTCGGAGTTGCTTGATATCTAGCACATTCACCTACAACATACGAAATATCTGGCCTGCTGGTCGTTATATATAATAATGAACCAATAATATCTCTGTATGTTGTTGGGTCCACGGATTTGCCTTCCTCATCGATTGAGATTTGACATGTTGTGCTCATGGGAATCCGTAGTGTCTTTGTCTTATCTGGACAATATTTGCTGATGAGATCCTTGGTGTATTTCTTCTGATGTATGAAGATCACATCGCCGGATTGTTGAACTTGTAGTGTAACACCCCGAAACTTTTTAACACTTTGTAACTCCTTTTACAAAATAAATTATTATTTTTTATGATTTTAATTAATACATTTCATTAAATCATACATAAATTATTATTATTATTATTATTATTATTATTATTTAGACTTTTCAACTCACCACCATAAATTATTATTTAAATTATATAATTAATTAAAACTCTTTGTTTTCCAAAAATCTACTATAAAAAGGGGGTCTTTCACTTCATTTCTAAACACACCAACTATTTCTTCTTCTCTTCTTCTTCAAACTACTCTTCTCCTTTTGTCTCGATTTTTCAAATATAGTTTTTCAAGCGAGTTCAAAAGTGAAGGTGGGGATCTATGTGTGGCAAATATTGTTTATCCTTGTTATGCTTTTATGTAGGTACCTATTATTAGCCGACGGGCTAACCACGAGATAAGCCGACGGACTGCCCATGTGTTCTATTTAGCGGAATGGCTGCCTACATTTACCTTGTTATAATTGTATAGCTTGGATAAACGTGATCACCATTGAGTCAATAACGCTCACCCCAAAGTTATTATTATTTTTCAGGTTAAATGTTGGACGATGGGCTAGTGACGGATGATGGACGAGGAATTTAAATAAAATATTTATTTTCCCTTTATTTATTTTGAAAATAAAATACTTTATTTTGTAAGTTTATTTTAAATAAAGTGACGTGCCCATTTTATGCAATTATTTTTCATTATTTTACTTCTACAAAAATTGGAGCGTTACGTGTAGACCTAAGAAGTATGACATATTCTCCATCATGCTCATCTGAAAATTAGTCTGCATAAGCTGAGCAAATCTTTCACATAGGGTTAGATTCTTAGATCCAAAGATAATATCATCCACATAGATTTGGACGAGCAATATGTCTTCAACATCCTTGATCAAGAAGAGTGTCCTATTGATATTCCCCTTCCTGAATTCGTTCTTCAGTAGAAACTGTGATAGCGTCTCGTACCAAGCTCTTGGGGCTTGCTTCAAACCATATAGAGTTTTCCTCAACGTGCACACCTTGTTTCCATGTTCAAATCCTGGAAGTTGCTCCACGTAGACTTCCTCATTTAATTCACCATTTAGGAACGCGCTCTTGACGTCCATCTGAAACACAGTAAATCCATGGTGAACAGCATATCGAACTACTAGAGCAAATGTTTCTTCGAAATCCATTCATTGACACTGTGCGTATTTCATTTATTTAAGATTTTCAAGATTATTTAAATATATTTATCATAATTAAAAATAAATTTAACAGTTGAGCATTTATTTATGAAAATATATAATTTATAATATTATGTTAATATAATTGAGAAATTATAATAATTTATACTCCCTCCGTCCCATTGAAGTAGTCCCACTTTCCTTTTTTGTTTGTCCCATAGAATAGTCTCATTTTCCTAAAATGGCAACCACACTCACCAATAAAATATTAATTCCACTATACTCACAACCCTTAATTCCCGTGCCGAAAAGAAAAGGGACTACTTCACCGGGACGGAGGGAGTAATATATATTTTTTTTGAAAAAGTAAATAATTTTTAATATAATTGATTCTTTCCTTAAAAAATAATTTCTGCAAGTATCGGAAAGAATTTTTTAATTTGTTGTTCTTCACTAAGTGAAATACAATAAACCTGAATCGCTCAATCTATGTGTTTCTTGATCCCTTCACTCACCAAAATCCTGTTCTTGCATCCCCTTCATTTCGAGGAATTCAGTCAACGGCTCATATATTCAGAAAGGTATCTAGTTTCGTTTTTTGCTTCAACTCTTACCCCGTTCATAGGTTTTGCTGCTACTTAACGCAGACTAAAAAATTTATTTTCAACGGACCTAATCGGAAAGCATCCAGCAAATTAGCGATCAGTTAATATTTTTACTAAAATTACAGTTAGCATATGCAAGATCTATTCCATTCGAATTGTATGGTTTTTCCCAACTGAGTAGTTTCTTTGGAAATTGATTGATACAAATTGTAGTGAACAGTGAAGTGTGAACTCAAATGTTTATAATTTAGTGTTATAAAATGCAAAAGAATCAATTGTGCAGGAGAAATCGGCTAGCAAATTGTGCTCACTAATCTGCTTTAGTATATTTATTTATTTATATGGATATGGATGTATGTAGATATATGTAATATAACATCACTACCACTGATAATTATGATACTACATGTATATACACACTTGTCTAATTTATAAAATGTATTGACCTGTATTTTCTTAGGGAACCCTGGTAATCCAATGGGAAAGAGAAATAGGGCTGCAGTGGTGGTGCTTGGTGACATTGGTAGGAGCCCTCGGATGCAGTACCATGCACTTTCCCTTGCTCGGCAGGTATTCTTTTTCTATGTGTTCATGTGCAAATGTATTTGAATGTGAAGTCATTGGTGGTTGTCGTATGCATTCTCTTATTGTATAGAACATACTTTATATTTTGGATTTATTATCTTTGTATGGATTACCAAATACGATGATACTTGCTACCATATTTACCCATTGATTGAAGAATTATTGACCCATATTTTATGATCATGTATATCAAATTGGATTACTTATCAGACTAGGATAAATTTCCTCTGATGCTCGTTATAAATTTTTGGGTCAGGCTAATAATGTTTACTTGGTCAAGGGTTAGATCTGAATATCAGATTCAACACTTTTAATTTTCACTCTGATGCCATCTTCTATTTTTCATAGGAGTTATATCTCAATTACTGATCAAAGTAAGCATTTGCTTTGTAGTAATTTTGTCATTGTTTCTTATTCTTGATAAGTAAGAACTGTCAGTATAAATGAGATTAAGATAATTACATAGAGAAGAATATTATTGGCAAAGAAATCAATATGATAGGTGCATATGAATCATTTTGATATAAACCAAATTTATAGAGACTGGAGTGTTATGCTCTGCAAGATGGAAATTTGCGAATACATCTTGTTCCGCTAATGCTCAGCGTCTTCTATTGTTATATGAAAAATGAAAATGGTAATCTCGACAATGGAAGTTTTCCCTTTAGTGCTCTCCACGTGCAAGTAGGAAGAGGCAATGCTTTTTGCTGTCATAGAACTGGACTTTATAAGCCCTTAATTGAATACAGTTATCGAGGTTTCTGATGACTATTGATGATTGACGACTCATTCAAACTGAAATGCTCTTTCATTTATATATGTTGAAGAAGTAATATGTGAAATGGGTCTACTTGTAATTAGGCATGTCAATAAATCAAACTATACATGAGTTATTCAAATCTGACTCTACAAAAGTTCATTTATCAAATGAACCAAACTTGAGCTTTATATTAGCTCATGAACAATCTCGTTAGCTTAAATTAGTGTGAAATATAAAGTTAATAACTTTGTAAAATCAATATTCTAATAATTTAAGAGAAACAAGTAAAATAATTCTTTATAGCTATTAGAAAAAATTGAATTTGAGTATAAATATAATATTTTTTTAAGAACAAGAAAAAAATATTCTTCTTAAAATTATGAACATTTTAAATGTAATCTAAATCTAGAAAGCTCATTTAGGCTTGACTAAGGTTCAATTAAACTTATGAACTTCAAAGTATCTGATATAAAAGCTCGAAGCTCAACTCAATAATGACTGTGTCAAACTGGAGCAAGTTACTACTCGTCTTAGTTCGATTATATCCACACTTGTGTATATTGGCTTATGATGATGAGTATATATCACAAGTAATAGCATGTGGCATAGCAATTTGCTGTCTGACACCTAATATTAAATTCATGAATGAGTTTTATATATACATGAATTTGGGAGCTTTTGAATATGAATTTCCAATTTTTTTGCAGGCTTTACTAGATGTTGATATTGTTGCATATGGAGGTATGCTTGCCTTCTTTCAGGACATAGTCAAATATCTTCTAGTTTATGGCTTCTCTGATCAGTATTATTTTGCATGTTATAATAATTTTGAACTGTGGATTTTGCGTGAAATTAATGGACCTGAACTTATAAGCTTGATGCAACCCACATATTACTGGAGTGGATCAATTATGGCAATTCTTCTATCATTTCGTATTTACTAAGTCGATATTTTGCTTGAATTTCGGATTTTTATATGTAGATCTAATACTCACTATTACATTGGCATTGGAGGTGATTTACATTACCTTGTCTATAGTTATTTTGATCTTTTGACAGGTACTGAACCCCACAGTTCACTGTTGGAGCACCGATCTATCCATATCCACAAAATGGTACTACTAAGAATTTCACTTGTAGGTTGAATGGATTTCGATTTTGCAAGGTCTTGACACAACCTTTCTATTTCCTTTTAAAGCCACAATGGCCGAAAACTCCTCAAAGTCTTCCAAGTATACTACGCCCTTTATTTCTTATTCTGAAGCCTATATTCCAATTTCTTGTGCTGCTTTGGTATCTTTGTGTGAAGATACCAGCTCCGGATGCTTTCATAGTGCAGGTAAGCTTCATTCTGCATTTATTTAGTTCTCAATCAAAGGATATCTAGAATTAACTTTTCCATACCCTTATTATTCTTCCTTAATACCTGCTATTATTGTACGTGGTTGTTTCCAATTTGAGTCCTGTAATCTAAAATGCTTCACTTGCATATTTTAATCATCATAATTCGTACCCAAGTTGAATTGATGTTAGGTTAAGTTTATATTGAAATGTTTAGTACAATGGTTAGATATAGAACCCGGGACCATTTATGTTTATAAATTTTAATTAGCATGGGGTTCACCAAGAACTTTAACAGATCTATTTTCTGGTTATGTGGAAACATTGCATGATAGTAGATAAATGTTCACAATCAAATCGTTATAATGTTTCTTGTATAAATCAGCATTCTGAATTTATAAGGTCTGTTAAAATTACACAATGTTGCTTCTGCAGAATCCACCATCAGTTCCTACTCTAGTTGTTGTGAAGTGGGCCAGCTGGTTGAAGCAATCATCATTCATTGTTGATTGGCATAATTTTGGATACACCCTACTGGCTCTGTCCCTCGGAAGGAGTAGTCTCTTTGTTACAATATATCGTTGGTGAATTTGAATTTGAACATGTCTAACTTTTATGACTTTTCTGATAGTGGTTTTGCATATGAAAGTATAGCTGGGTGTTTGGTCTATTGACTAGGATTGAGAAGCATTACGGAAAGATGGCTCATGGCTCGTTGTGTGTGACAAGGGCAATGCAACATGAATTGTCCCTCAACTGGGGGATTAAGTAAGAGGATGATATTAAAAATTTGTTGTATTATTTTGAATGCACATGCTTGCTTCAACTGATCCACATCCGTTTTTTTTACAACTGTAGAGCCACTGTTTTGTATGATCAGCCTCCTGAATTTTTCCGACCTGCTTCACTCGAGGAGAAGCATAATGTGAGTGAATTCATATGACATTATTAGCTTGAAGATAACATTTACTTGATGAACTCTAAAAGTCAACAATGATCTAGTTATTTTGCAGGATTAGCAAAAGTCTTCACACGCCATATGGTCTTCAAGATTGCATAAGCAATGGTTAAGGAAGTGAATACATTGTTTTTAATCCATTTTAAATTGTCAAGAATGTTCCTGTGAAATTCTGTCTAAAATGTGGACATGTGCAGGACCGATGGGGACAGACAATGATCCTAATACAACTTCATTTACAGCTCGGGTTGGTTCTGATTTATTCTTAAATCAAAACAGACCAGCACTGGTTGTTAGCAGTACAAGCTGGTATACTAGTGATGAGTTGATTATGCTACCATTACTTTTTTTTTTTTTTTTTTTTTTTTGATAACTTTAAATCTGGTTGTCTTGCATGGACATTTGAACTGAAAGTGGTTCACCACATCTTTATACCTGTTGTGTGCCATTGTTAAAATGGATAATGATAAACATACAGTTTATGTTTACATAGTTGGACAATAAAGAACGATTTATTTCAGGACTCCAGATGAAGATTTTGGCATTCTACTTGAAGCAGCACTTATGTATGATAGACGTGTTGCTGCACTCTTAGGTGAGGATGACTCTACTGAGAATGAAGTCATTTGGAACAAAATTCATCATGGAGAAGAGTTCTTGTACCCGAGGTTGCTGTTCATCATAACCGGTTTGCCTCCCTTATAGCCTGTCACATTTCCTCACCAATCAGTTTTCTACTTCTGTGCGATTCTAAGATGATAAAACTTACTGAAGGTAAAGGACCTGAGAAGGAGAAGTATGAGGAGAAGATACGAAAACTTAGCCTGAAACGCGTAGCATTCCGTACAATGTGGCTATCAGCGGAGGATTATCCACTACTTCTTGGTAACTGGAAACCCTCAATAGTTTTTTAACTTTCTGTCCTATATGAACACTTATATTATCCTTTTTTTTTTTTTTTTTTTGCAAAAAGGGTCTGCAGATCTAGGTGTCTGTTTGCATACTTCATCATCAGGGCTGGATCTACCCATGAAGGTTTGTAGCTAATAAAGCATAAGCTTCAGTCCTCCCAAAAAAAATTAAAAAAAAGAACACTAGAAGAAACAATTTATTGGACAGTCGTCTTTTGAAGATTCTCTGGCTGTTTAAATTATTGGAAAATAGTTCTTTTCATCTTTGAACATTTTGGTTAATTAGGTTGTGGATATGTTTGGCTGTGGACTACCCGTCTGTGCTGTTTCATATTCTTGGTAAGATCAATCAGAGTATTTTCTTTCCACAATCCTCTTGATTGACTATGTTGGAAAATATAAAAACATATTTTCCATTTTGGATCTGCATCAAGCATAAAGGAACTGATAGATCCTGACAAGAATGGCCTCCTTTTCTCGTCCTCTTCGGAACTGGCTGATGAACTAATGGTAAGCTTCCAAGTAGTAAGTATGTCAAGAAAAAGAAAAATTTCCTATAAAATGTTAAAACTCTTCTTCCGCATGTCAGACATACCACAGTTTTCTTGGAACCTGTAGAATGAAAAGATGGTTTGTTTTTGGTGTTCTTAAATTCACTGTTTGGTTGGATGAAGCGATAGTTAAAAAACAATGACACATGTTCATTAGTGTAGCTGAAGGCTATTCACATAGATTTGATTTATGGGCAAAGGGAGATCATTTCCAGAACGTACGAATTGTTACTATTATTATAAATAATTGTATCAATTCAGGAGTAGGACATATGTTTCTTAAGAAAATTAATACACACCACTCTCAGTACTAGTAGGACTTTTATGTTTTTTACTTTGGACTAAAAACATTCTTCAACTAAAGAATTTGAGAGAGACATCCAGGATAGATAGTTATGAAACCTCTTAGTAATGTTTCTTGTTTGCTCCCAGTCCCACAAGTAAGACATGTGTTCCTTTCAGATGTTGTTTGAGGGCTTTCCAGAGAGATGTGATGTTTTGAGCTTGATGAGATCAAACTTGATGGCAAGAGTATCCTCGGTTAGGTGGGCAACAGAGTGGGAAGAAAACGCGAGACCCTTGTTAAATAAGGTCAGCCTTCTGCCACTTGTTCTGCATTGTCGCGCTCCTAGATTGCTCTTTCATCAGATGGTCAATCTACGAGAACATGGCTCTTTCAGGTTATTTCTGAAGGCGCTTTCTGAAAGTTTTCTAGACGAATCAAATAAATACCAATACTGGACTTTCAGGCGAACATTTATCAAGTTTTCTAGTGCAAGAAATCAATTCTGCAGGTTTGCTGTGTGATCTTCAATGGCTGTTTGAGTAGGAATTTTTATGATGGTTGTGCGGGAGAAGATTTCAGTTTTGTTTTTGTTGTAAAGGAGAGTAATTTCATTTATATGCCATCTTTGGACTAATATGACTATGCCTATATTACTGCAAAAAAGGATTAATTGGATCCTAGAATATGCTCGTCAAATTATTCGAATATTTAAATAAATACTCAATCTATTTAACACTATGTAAATATTTTTAAATTAGAAGTTAAAAATTATTCATTTGAATGTACTTAGCTATATTTGGAAACATGAAGAGAATTAGAAAAATTTGCGTGATTGATTATTGAGAGTTAATAACATTGATTTAAATGTATACTAGTATTTTTCTTGTGCATTGCACGAAATTTTATATTAAGTATTATTAAAAGATGTTATATTTTTTTAAATTTTTAAAAGATCATTATATTGATTAAAATACTTATACTATTTTGATGTGTTGTGTATTGTAATATAAAAAGGATGACTATATTTTTACTCATTCATTCTTCATAATAATTGACTTTTGTAAAAAAAAAATATAATGTTTACAAATTGTAATTTGACTTAAAAGTTATCAATTATATTTTAATTCACAATTTCATATTGAACAATTTTTTAAACAAAACATGTAAAAATAATTTTAGTTCAAATAACATCAAATATTTTTCATTTTTTAGAATGTATTGTGATTAATATTTAGTTATTCTCAAATTAATTGGTAAAATTGATAAATGAAATTATTGTTCACCCAATCCAATACAATCTTTAATTTTTGTTCTTAATTATCATGAGGTATTTATAAATATTTTTGCACATTTTCTTCATTAGCCGCACCATATTCAAAATAATCATGAATGTCCTTACTTTAATGCGCCACATTGAAGCAACACCCCTAGTTCGATTGGATGCGGGGAGATCCTTCGTTGCTTCCGCAATTGACAAAAAAAAAATCTTTATCACGAATGAAAAAGACATTATTATTCCTTTGTTTTATCATCGATCCTTGCCCTTGGATCTATGTGTCATTATTTCCCTTGCAAACTTCCCGCATTCCCCTCTTTCCACAACATGAAATTTAGATTAATTATTTTTCATTTCCCAATATTTCATGGACAACCAACATTGACTTACGCATTCCTTAAATTAATTCACGTTTTTTTTATTCTCCAATTTATTTGTCTTGATTTTAAAATATAATTGAAAAGCACTTGTCATCTACGATAAGAATATTCTATTTAATACTTTGTCAAATCTTTTTTATAAATTAACTTTAAAAGTTCATTTTAATTTTCTCATCATCTCAAAAGTGCTCCTCAAATTTTATCACATATATGTGTAAATATTATATATATATATAATAATTATGTGTTTGATAGATATGATAAAGGATATACATTTTCAATGTGATGTACCCACACTTTGTATTTTAACATAAATTAATAAATTATAATTTAAATAAAAGAAATCAAATTGGTGTACCCATGTTTTATGTTTTTTAACATATAGATAATACTAATTTTAAGTAACATAAAAAATCAAACTGATATGCTCGCATTTATTTTAATTTAGCATAAAATAAAATACTAAATAAAATAGAAAAAATCAAACTGATGTACCATATTTTAAAAGTTAACTTATGTTTGTTCTTTTATTAATTTAAATTAAATTTATAAATAAGATGTGATATTTGTCTATAAGTTATATGAATTTCTATAATTATCGATATAATTACATTGATGGGTTTCTTATTGTCCGTTACATTGATGGGTTGATTTATAAAAAAAAATATAAGTTATAGAAAATTATATAAATAATAACTTTATTAATTTTATATTAATCTATATTATTAATTTATTAATATTACTATCTTGCGATTTTTGAAAAATATAGTTTTAAAATAATTTTGTTTGTAATCATCGTTTAGTTTTGCATGTTATTATATAAATTTAACTATATATTGAGTACCGAATTTATATAAATTATCAAATTACAAATTATTGAAATATTGGTGAAAATGAAATATTTTGTTGATAATTAATAGAGATAATGTCTTTTATTATAAAATATAGAAATTGAAAATAAGACCGGCTATATTTATAGGACAAAGTTGATTATTATGATTAGTATTATTTAATAATTATTGAATTAATCATAATGTATTTAAATAAAATAAAATAATAATTTTATATGATGGAATAATCATTCACATCTTTTTATTTTATTTGCTTTACTATTATTGTTATATATGATATTCAAATAAATGAATGATCTAATGTGGTTTAGAAAATGCTAATTCTCTTCTGTATGAAAAAATAATAATTTAAAAAATAATTTTTGTGTAAAATATAAAAAATTTAATATATATTTATATGTTGAGAGTAAAATTTGAACTCAGGACCATTTGGATCAAAAACTCAATATCTGCAGCTTAGTCCAACTTCGCCATATTAACATTTTGATAGTAAATAGTTCAGTAATATAGATATTCATGTTTTTTTTTATAGATTTTGGCGTAATCTCATTTTCATTTTTGTTTACCCATAAAATAGTTTCATTTTTTTTTAAATGATAAATTTTTTTCACACTCACCAATAAAATATGAGTTGGTCTCCTGATAGACGGTCTCAATATTTTTTTTATTGTGAGACGAACCTTAATACATCATTTCAATAAGTTAAATACATCATTTCATTTTTAAAAATTACATTATTTGCAACAAAGAAATATATCATTTGCAATAAAGAAACACATCATTTCATTAAATTCGTCTCACAATAAAAATGATGAGACCGTCTTATCTGAGAATTTGCCATAAAATATTAATTTTACTACACTCTCAGTCCTTAATTCCTATACGAAAAGAAATGGGACTACACTAATGGGACAGAAGGAGTAATATAATTAAATTAATATGGTTGTATGTTCGCTGTCACTGTTGCATTTAGTTGATTGAAAAATTGAATTGAAACCATCAAATATATTTTTTATTAATCAATTGAATTGGAACCATAAAGATACAAAATATAAATTTAGTAAGGTGAATAAATTAAATTGAAGCCATAAAAAATAAAAAAATATAAGAGTTGGTCTCTTGAGGGACGGTTTCATAATTTTTTATTGTGAGATGGACCTTAATACATCATTTTATTACGATAATTACATCATTTCATTTTTTAATTATAAAAAAATATATTATTTGCAACAAAGAAATACATTGTTTGCAATAAAGAAATACTCCGTCCCACTTGAATTATCACACTTACCAAATTGACGTCTCAACCAAATTGTCACATTTCCAAAAATGACAACTTTTTCACACTCAAGAATAAAATATTAATCTCACTAACTCATTCTACACTCACAACTCTTAATTTCTGTGTTGAAAAGAAACATAACAATTGTAATAGGACGGAGGGAGTACATCATTTCAATAAATTAAAATACACAATTAGATTCGTCTCACAATAAAAATAGTGAGATTGTCTCATTTGAGTGTTTGCAAAATATAAATTTAGTACGGGAAAATGTGGAATTTTATTCAAAAAAAATTTTGTAATTTCATTCACAGTTTAGATGTTACTATAGAGAAATTTATCAAAAAAAATATTTTATTAGGAGATTTTATCTAAGTTATCTGACAGTAGATTTTTCTTGATTAGTCACATGTTAAAGTTTCGCATGCCGCCAATTGACGTTCATGTAAATTATTCGTTTACAGGAAAATATGAAATTTTATCCAAAAATTCTTCATTTCTTGTAATTTTATCCAAAGTTTTAGCAGTTGGGGGAATTTATCAAAAAATTTATTTTGTTAGGGGATTTCATCTAAGTTAAGTGATAACGATTCTTGTTCATTGAGTCACACATTAACTTCTATGTGTCGCCCAACTGGCATTCACGTGGGTTATTCTTAAAACACCTCAAATAAAAAATATAATTACAACAAATAAATTATCTCAAATTTGGAACACTCTTGCTCAACTCCCAAAACCTACTCATTGAATTCCTAATCTCGCGTCAACAATAAGAGCAAATCACAAATTAATTAAACCCCCAAATCGGCGATGAACGAAGGGGCAGTGATAAAATATCTACTTCAATGGAGTCAGCATGTATCCCCTAAAAAATATGGAACATGATGTAAAGAAGAGAAATTGGGCGAGAGTGTCTCAAATTTGGGGAAAATTATTCTTTATAGTAATTTTTTTTAATTTGAGGTGTAAAAGAATAATCCACATGAACGCCAGTTGGTCGCCATGTGGAACTAAACTCATCGAATAAAAAACCTATCACGCCCCAATTTTTAATAAAGGATTTAATCATTGAGACGTATTGGGGACGCGACAATCATGCTTGAAACGAGATATGCAATGAAAATAACTAAATAAAATAGCAAGGCAATAATCAAGCGTGAAACCATACATTGATTAAAAATCCCTGAAAAGGTAGATCAAAAGGAGTTGCGCCTCCTCGAAGAGGAATCGGGCTCTTTGAGTCAAGAGTAGTAGGTTTGTCATGTACTTAGTTAAACAAAAGCTTAACAAAAGAGTATGGATACTTAGAGCTATGACTATTACAAAAGATTCACAGTCTTGAGCACGCAACTCGATTACGTTTCGTCAGTACTGTCAACCTGGACATTTTAAAAATAATACACAGAGGTTGAGTATATTGATTGCACCTAGTGAACGCATGCTCAAAAGATACCAATACATAACACGTCATGCCTTTTTTTTCTACGGGCCACACATGGGGTTTTACTTCAGAAACTCCTCCCATGGTGTCAAAAAAGTTTTGAGTAATTAATTGCAGTCCATTCATCACAAATTATACTAGCCACTACGAATGTGAATTGGGAGGTAGCCTCCTACCACAACCATGATGCGAATTTAGGTTAAGACATTACTTTAACAAGTCTGCATCACAATGCACTATCCCATGACACCTTTTTTATTACCATGGTACGATCGTTAAGCTACATGTTAGGAATTTATGTTAATTCTTCATAAGTTTTGATGTGTCTAACCAAACATAAAGGTCAATTAGTTCTTAGGGAACTGGTAAGAGTAATTACACCTTTGTAACCTTGCATAGGTTAATTGAGTTGTAATAGAATATGAATTATCTCTCAAGGTGAAACTGACTCAACCAATTACTTGGAGAAGCCGATGCTCAAACTGACAAAGATTAAGTTGTGAAGTCCGCAAAAGAATAGACTTCACAACTAATAAAGACACATGACACTCCAAGAACTAAGAAGCCAAGACAACTAGCAAAAGAGTCGTTCTTACAAAAAGTACACAACGCTAAAAATGACTGAAAACTGCAGATATAAAAAATACATACAATGTCTAGTAGACAAGGAACATTTAAGATCCCTTATCAAAATCTATTAATATATATGCTCCTGTTAAGCCCTTGGTGAATTGTTGTTGTCTTGCTACTAAACGAGAATCACTGATTACGACTACTATTGCAGCTCAAGATTATAGTTGATGTGATTCAAGACTGCCAAGCAGCCAATTATTCTGTGTTACTAGACACGAGACTTTTAGTATATTTTTGCTAGAATTATTATGGAGTTCATACTCTCTTTTTAAGTTAAACCCGAGGAAGGTTTCTGAACTCTTTTTCAGAAACTAAGGTTTACTTCTTAACCACCACTACTGTTATCATTGTTATGTGAGGAACTCAAACTCACACTTGCCAGTTAGTGAGGCTAGCTACGAGTTCGTGGTAAAGCCGAATTACCTAAAGAGATCAGCTATAACTTGGACTAGCTGGGTGCACATACAGCCGAGGATATAGGAGCTTCTCATGACTGCAACAGACGAGTTACACCAACTTGTAAATCTGTTCTAGTGATTCAATCCATCTGGAGTGGACGTAGGAACATTTGGCATTCGAATCACTATAAATATCCTGTCTCTTTTTACTACTTTTTGTTCTTACCCTGATTGTTTTTTGAAACCCAACTCATAAAGTTGTTGGTGTATACCTTGAATTTGGTTAAGTAATTTCACAGGCTTTAAACTACTTTTTAGAGTTCTAACTGGCTTGAGTATGAGTCAGTTGGACCACAATATTCATTTAAGACTTCCGTTGCATACTAACTCTAATTTGGGACAAAAAAAATGGCATCAGAATAGTTGGTCTATACGACTAACTGTTTTGAGTCTACAAGCGGACTAGATCCATTTGCTCGTTTTGTAGAATTTTCAAATCTACATATATGGTTATAAGCTAAACAAAAGGATCACTGATTATTGATATGTGTGTGAAATGTGCATGTGTAGTGTGTTTAAATGTTTGATTTTGTTTAATTCACATGAATTTCACACTCATATCATGTCTTTTGTGTTAGATTTCACTTCACTTAGCATATTCTAGTATTGATGATGTGTAGGTGAAGAAAGAAGGAGAAATTATCGGTTTTAAGCCCAAATTTGAGGCAATTTCGATCAAAAGGGATTTTATGAAGGAAGGATTTTGCCCGGGATGAAGTGTTGCAGGCCAAGAATGGGAAAGAGATGAATTTCGACCGAGGTCACCTGGATTTCAGCCGAGATATGGTGGTCGAGATTCAAATCTGGAACAAAGCTAGATTTCCACTGAAATCCTAAATCCCCTGGATTTTGGCTGAAATCGTGCTTGAAGGAGTTCTAAGGCTGGACAGAGTAGGATTATGAAATGGAATAAAAATAGATTTTGGGCGTAATTGCAGCAGTACATATGAGGATTTCGGGCAAAGTGTGGAGCCTGAAACTTATATAAAAGGGCAGAAAAAAGGGGGGAGAATAAAGTTTTTCCCTAAATTTGAAGATAACTACTAGGAGTAACTGCCATTGAGCTGGAGGATGCGAGATTTGGAGCAAAATATACTCAATTTGGAGGTGAAGAGAGCAAATTGAATATCAATGATTGAGGATTCAAGTTTGAGTGTTTCGACAGTCTTTACCTCTAATTTGGAAGCCAATGTATGTGTGGCTAATTCTCTTGAGTGATTTAGGATTTTATGAGTGTGATGGAATAACTTGTTGATGTATTGAACTCCTACTTACTTCTTATAGTATTTGCATTGATTTTGATTCAAATCTATGTTGAGCATTTTGGTTGAGTACCATGTGTTTGATGAATTGACAATTGAGTAGTAGTTTGGAGACATGCTTGATTGTCGAGCATGCATGTTTAGTTCGACTCTACGGAGATAATTTGCATGTAGATCACTGATTCACATGCTTTTTGGAGTTTCTTAGTCTGGAGATCATGAAGATCGAATCTCCAAGTAATCTACGACTTTCTCACGGGTATTAAGTGTAGTGATTAATGATGTGAACCGAATCAAAGATCAATTAACCAGGACCACTCGTGAATGTCAAAATAATTACCATTCGATAAAATAAACCTATGCATGCTTCTATAAATTTAATACAGTGGATCTAGGATTACCTTAACTCTATAGGGTCTGAATCCAAGCCTCGTTGAATCCAAATATGATTCCACCACGCGTAACAATTTGATTTGCCAAAAGATGATTGAATATCTTGAATTTAATTCAAAATAAAATAGAAAGATTAAGGATAAGAAATCCTATTGATCGTCCATATTAAATATTCAGATTTGTGTCCCTTTACTTTTTCAATCCAACTATTGGTGGGGATCCTGTTAGATTGCACTACAGAGGACAGAGTCGAATTTCTCCTCCCAACTGATGCAGTTGGCACCGCCCACCCCTCTCTCCAAGGTTTCTGTAGTTTTACAACTTATGAAACCTAAGAAGAGAATGAACTATTTATAATTAGGGTTAAAACCCTAACGTAAGCTATTTATAATTAGGGTTAAAACCCTAACGGGCTCCCTTAAGCAATTATGTTGGGCCAAACCCGATGCAAATAATAAAGTGGGCCTATGAATATTAATTCATTCAACTAGAGAATTAATATTGACCTACCTCTTTATTACCACGTTATGAGGTTGGTTGCATCAACTCAGTGAATCCCCATATTTAAGGTTACTGGATATTAGTTAATTAATTATAGCTTCTGATATGCTTCCAATAATTATTAACATCTTATTCTCCTTAATAGTACCACTCAAACATTTTCATATGTGCTCGAACCTAATCACACTGCAGGAATTCAACACGATGGTCCTCTTTGAGTTCCTCAGGGAATGTCTACACCCTATTAAAAGATATGGTAGTCTAACGCCAGTTATCAGAATATTCTACACAAATTGTTGTCACTAAAGATGTGGATATACGAACACGTAATTAGGCTCTCCACCATGGCAGAATCAAGCTATCACAGAATACATGTAGGATTCCAGGGATAAGCTTATCATCCTTCTCTTACGATCACGTAAGGCTTCGATCCCAAAGATGTACCCAACTTCTCCCAAATCCTTCATTAGGAACTGTTTGGACAACCATCTCTTAATGTCTAATAAAACCCCCATATTGTTTACAAATTGGAGAATATCATCTACATATAGAGCAAGGAACACCACACTCCCACTGATGCAGAGTCGATACACACAACTTGTTCTCTGACTATAAAAATCCATAAAATTTAATCACATCATTGAAACATAAGTTCCACGACCGGGAAGCTTGCTTAAGTCCATACAATGACTTCTTGAGCTTCCAAACAAGATTTTCTTTGCCTTTCAACACATGACCCTTGGATTGCTGCATATAGATGTCTTGACCTTCATCTAGGTAACTGTATGGAAAATCAGTTTCGACATCCATTTCCCGAATCTCGAGGTCTATATGTGCCGATATAGAAAGAAGTATTCAAATGGATTTGTAACGCCCCCAACTGACCTTCCCAATTTGGGGCCACGTTACATTGATGTTTCAGGTTTTATCAACACAATTCAAGGTAATAAGCGGAAGATTTAAATATAAGAAAAGATAAAGCATTCTTAAAAGTACTTCGAGTCAATTCAGTTAAAACATATTCCAAAGTTTAGAACTTAGAAGGGAAGGGAAAATATTCAGAGAGTGTAGCAGCGTGTGTGTGGCGTGATGGTGACATGTATATGGGGATACATGTCACAGGATCTGTACAATTTCTTCAAAAACCACTTATTCCTCGCCAGCTTACACCGCTACTTCCATCCCAGCTGCTTAACCTGCACGTTTTAGAAATAATGCGAGGGCTGAGTACTTTTGTACTCAGTGAGAAACGTGCCAAAAAACATACATTATATAAGAAACATGCTATG
>JAPKLW010002594.1:29498-51786 GCA_026898455.1 Plectranthus barbatus
TTCTCTTTATTTATTTACCTTTCAACTTCATGATAATTGTAGATCTCAATTAAATCCATGAAATGAATACACCAACATTTGGAAATACACCATCTTATATAACTCGAATCATTATACATAATTAATAATACACGGGGTGTTACAGGATTTGAGCATGGCTATCGGATAAAAGGTTTCATCATAGTCAATTCCTTCCTTTTGACTATAACCCTTTGCCACCAACTTGGCTTTGAAATCGTGATTTCTCCATCTGATCCCTTCTTTCTCTTGTATACCCACTTGCACCATATGGCTCGAGAGCCACCAGGAAACACAAACTTGTGGTATACTTCCATAGCCGTTATGGATTCTATTTCTGAATTTACGGCGATGCGCCATTTCTCCGTATCTGTGTCAATTGCTGCCTCAGTGTACGTCAGTTGATCTGAGTCATCGTGTTCGTGTACCGGGTCCAAATTCAAAGACTCTCCTACAAATATATACCTATCAGGTTGGAAGATGACTCTCCACTGCGATGAGGCTTAGGTGCTACATCTGCAATCGGTGCAGTACTTTGTGGTTCGGCACCTTGCACTGGCAAACGTGCATGTAGTATCGTACCTTCCAAATGTACACATAGACTCGCATGTGGCTTTTCTTTAAGAAGTGCATCATTTCCTTCAATTTCTTGAAGGATCACATTGCTTCTTGATTTGTGGTTTCTCACATACTCATCTTCCAAGAATATAGTGTTGGTGCTAACAACGATCTTTTGACTCTCAAGATAGTAAAAGTAACCACCTTTCGTTTGCCGAGAATACCATATAAACAACATCATTTTTTACCTACTTTCTAATTTATCACGTTCCTTAGTCAACACATGTGTTGGACAACCCCAAACTCTGAACTTGCTCAAACTAGGTTTGTGTCCAAGAACGAGTTCGACAGGTGTCTTAGGAACCGACTTAGAAGGTACCAGGTTCAAAATATACGTCGTTGTTTCTAGTACGTACCCCAAAAATGAAATGGGTAGGCTTGCATAACTCATCATCGATTTCACCATTTCCAAAAGAGTCCTACTTTTTCTTTCTGTCACACCGTTCTGCTGAGGAGTACCCGGTTTGGTCCACTGGGATATAATCCCATGATCTAACAAGTATTGCAGGAACTTATTTCCAAGGTATACGACACCACAATTAAATTACAAATAACAACAACCTTTCCCACTCCACCCCAACCGCCACCTCCGCATTCGACAAATAAAAAAATTAAAAAGTGTTATAGACCACTCCAACCACAAAGGTCCCATGACCCACTTTTTTGTTCTTTTTCCAATTCTTTATTTATGAACCAATAGAATTGTGATACATGTTTTCATTTTATTGGTCAATTTATTTTATATAAATACAATGCTAAAATAGATATACCTTTTTAAATAATAAAATAAAATAAATAAAAATATACCAAAGTTCATAATTTTTAATTATCTATAAATAGAGACTAATTTATATATATATACTGTATTATATTTGCATTACTCTGGATAATTTAATTTTTATAGCAATCAATTATTCATTATGTAATCATTTTATAATTTGAATTTTTTCTTAATTTAATTACAAGTAAATATTTTTATTTTAAAATTAAAATCAAATAAAAATAATTATATATAATGGTATGATTGAATGGTTGAGTAATCATGAATAAACTTTATAAAAATAATTGTGATTGAGTTGGAGTAATAATAATGATGTGGAAGAGAGAGAAAATAATTAAATATTAGTAGTTGGGTGATTAGATGATTACTGATAAACATAGTCTTAGCGAAATATTTTCTTAAAATGAAATAATTTAGCTAAAAATTGGATAGTTGACGGTAAAATTTTAATTTTGAACTAGATTTACACCCGTGTGCGTTGCACAAACATATGTTCTTCAAAACAATATACAAATCAGTGAATATATTATTGTAGTTCGCTTAAAATAATACTAATTGCATATTGTATAAAAATCTATCAAAAATGCGTACTAAACTTGTCTAATAAATTATTACCACATATATTATTCATTATTTGAATTTACACTCCTAACATTTGTCAACTTTACAAACATAACATAGTGGTTGCAAAACTATAAGTTTAACTCACAATATTTATCTATATTTTTAATGTAATAATTTACACCAAAAATTATAATTTAATTTCTAAGTTAGTTCATTTTATCGACTCAATGTCTAACATTTATAAATTATAAATGTTAGGTTCATGTAAAATAAAATAAATATTATAAATTAAATGCATTGATTCCTAAAAATAATATGAGTTTAGAAATTAAAATGATAAAATTAAATTTTTAATATTCAAATTACATTGTAAACATGTTTGTTTTGTCGTTTATTTCAAATAACTTTTGCAATTTAAATACTCTAAAGTTATTTTGCTAAATAATTGCATTTATGCAATGTTTTTAATAATTTTGTAAAACTAAATTATTATTAATATAAATTTATGAAATAAACTTTAAATACAATTAATGTGTAATAGTTATTTCAAAATCACATTTTATTTCAACTTGCTCATAATATATTATATATATTGATATATTTTAACCATAATTTAATAATTGTAGAAACAGTATTAGTTTATTTAATATTTTTTAATATGTTCACGCTTTTCAAAAAAATTGGAGGGAAAAGCTGGAACTCCTTTAGTATATTATATAGACATAGATTAGAAATACACCCGTGTATTGCATGAACATATTTTATATGTAGAGTTTTAACAATATAATAATGATTCATTAGGTTGGTGGATGTTGGAAATTTCGAAATATACCGTTCGGTTGAAAGAAATGAAAATGTATGAATGAGAATGATACTCAAATATTATGAAATTACAAACTCTCTAAAATGGTGGATTTCATTCTCATTTATCATTCACAAATCTCAATAACAAATTATTTATTTCTTATTTTTTATCTTATGTTATTTTATAAATTATTTTTTATTTATTCTATTATTATTTTAAATATTCACTATTTTTAATAATGATCATATTGAACAAAACTATTATAATATTATTATTCTTATTTTAAAATATTATATTATTATAATATTAAATATATTTATAATTATATATTGTTGTTATAAAATATTAAATAAAGATTTATTGTATGATTGAAAATATTAATATATTAGAATAAATAAATTTTATGCAAATACAATTTGTAAAGGAAAAATATATTTAGACTTTTATTAGAGTTTTTTAATGTGCACGGTCTTTCAGAATTTTGGAGGGAATTGACCGGAACTCCTTTAGTATATTATATAGAATATAGATATAGATATAGATATAGATTTGGTTAATAAAAATATATTAGAAATTAGAAATATTTATAAAGGGAAAAAAAGAATCCGCATCTGGACTAATTAATCGAGGGTTTAGGGTTTCGAACTTTGGTTTTGGTGGCGAAGAGCAATGTCGAAGAAACGAGCGAGAATCACAAACCCAGAGCCGTTCTTGCCTTTGGGCTCCGATGCATTCTCCGCCGCCAAGAAACGCAACAAGCCGCCGAAGCACCACCAGCAACAGGAGCAGCTAGTCCCCTCTGCCGTCAGCTCCAAGATTCTCAAGGAAGCCCTCCTTCAGCAGAAGGAGATCCAGCGCGAAGAGGACCACGACGCCAATGTTGCTGAAGACAACCCTAAGAATAAGTTTGTGTTTCCCAAAACTCACCGCCTTAAAGACGGCGACGGCGAGGAGGATGACTTGGATGATTTTGACGGGTTTTCCGACACTCAGAGTCAGTTTGGTCAGTGGAATGTCGAGGTTTGCGTATTAAAATCTCTCTCACACACACTCTCTCTTCCTCTCTCTCTCCGGGGCATTTACTTACTTTCCGCGTTACTATGAACATTTGCGACAGTTCTGTAGTCAATTATGCTATTTGTATTCGTTGATTTTTGTTTTAGTTTTTGCGTCGAAACCTGGCAATGATTTGCTTGTGGAACGTATGTTGTTTATGACGAGTAATTTGGAGCCATCAACCTGTGTTGTATTTTATGTGAAAGGATGGGATTAACGAGGATGATGAAAAGTTGCTGGAGTCTTTTCTGTCAAAAGACGACGGCCCTCAACGCACATTGGCTGACATCATTGTGGAGAAGATCAAGGAAAAAGACGCCCAGATATCATCAGGTACAACTTCAAAGTTCGACTTCCTGAATTCCTGTTGATAATCAACCATGTTTTTCGTCTTCATCTTCCAAGCCAATGGATGGGGGTGTCCGAACATTATTCATAAAGCTTATTTTCTGTAACTTCCTAGTAATAGGAAGTTAGATGCATGTCAATTTTTATGATGTGATTATCACATTGATTGCTGAATATTTGTGAACTTACTGTGTGACATGTGCTTTTGTGTAGTAACGAAGCCGATGCCAAAATTGGACAACTCTATCATAGAGCTATACAAGGGGTAAAACTTGTAGCCTTGTTTCTAATTACCAATCACAATGTGATTTTTGTTCATCTCCTCCTTGCTTATTGTTTTAATAATGAAATGTTTTTACTGATTTTGGGTGGCATATGTACAGGGTTGGTCAGCTGCTCAGCAAATATACCTCTGGCAAGATACCAAAAGCTTTCAAGCATGTACCTTCTCTGCAATTCTGGGAAGAAGTTTTATACTTGACTGAACCTGAGAAATGGTCACCAAATGCAATGTATCAAGCAACGAGAATATTTGCTTCTAATATGGGTGTTAAGAAGGTGGAACGCTTCTATAAGTTTGTGCTGCTACCACGTGTGAGAGAAGATATTCGCAAAAATAAGAGGTTGCACTTTGCTTTGTACCAATCTTTGAAAAAGGCACTTTACAAACCAGCTGCTTTTAATAAGGGAATCATATTTACCTTGTGTGAGGTAAGCTTTTAATATATTAAGACTTTGCTATAATGGATACATCCTTTTAATTATTTTTATTTCCTTCATCCTTTGTATATTTGATCAGAACATTTTCCTGTCATGTGCATGACTCTAGAAATCGTCTCCAAGAGAGTAAGAATATTCCTGTGTGACTCATTATGGTTTTTTTAGATATTCTGGTTTGCGTCCCTAAATTACATTTTTTTTTAATTATCAGTATTTTCTATGCTAGTCCAATGAGGGATTTTCATAGGCTTCTAGTTTACCCATCATAGACGTTACTTATGTTAGAGTACTGATTCTAAAATACAATGATCATATACAGTATCTGACTATGACTAGTTAATGAATTCTTAGTCACTGCATTTTACTCATAAATTGTGCATTAGTTCTGATACACATGACTTTTCTGCTAGTGTCAATTGTTTCTAACTGTTACTGATGTCCAATTGCTTTAGCAAGCTGAAAATCTTGTACCATCTTCTGCTTTCCGGGACTTGAATAAAATCATACTTTTGGTGCTTTTCTGTCATGTTCCAGTCAAGGACTTGCACTTTAAGGGAGGCTGTGATTATTGGGAGCATCATTGAGAAGGTCTCTATTCCTCCTCTTCACTCTAGGTAATTTACCTTTTTTTGGTCCTCTATAATTCTTTACCAATGTTTTCAAACATTCTGATGTATTTCACTTGGTAGATATAGGCCCCGGCCTGAATATTTTATTGTTATGGTCGATCAATTCCTGTATAGCAGTGACACCGTATGCCAAAAAATGAGAGTGAAAGTCTCTCTGGGAAAAATATTCTACCGGTCTCCATTCAAAAGTTGTTAACTTGTTATATGAAGCATCTGCATGATTTGCTTAGGCTGCTTCAATAATCTAAACAGTGTGTTATGATGTGGGGTTTGTCCCACATTGGATTCACACCCCAATGTGGATGGGTATATAACCTTTGACCATGTATTTGGGTGAAGTTAGGACTCCCTAATTATGTGCATAACACAGTGTTGTACTCTTCAGTTCTCTTCTACACTCCCATGTTTCTCTTTGCTGAACTTGGTTGCATAAATAAATTCCTATGGCTCGACAGAAGAACTTATCACTACTTGTCAACTGATATCCCTTTTCTGAGTTCTATAATGTGCAGTTTTGCTATCTAGTAATGATCTTACAGTTCATTTTGCTGACATTTCGTAATATGTTACCATGCAGTGTTGCATTGCTGAAGCTTGCAGAGATGGAATACTATGGTACAACAAGGTATAAAATTATACAATATCCTTCTGGGGTTTCAGAACTGTATACCATGGTTTGCTATCTACGGTGCTCAATAATAATGCAGCCATTTTTGTATAAGATTGATCTTTCTCTGAACTGGCTTCTTAATTTTACTATTTTGGGATGATAAAAAGATAAGTCTGTACAAGTGATGATTTGCTATTTTGTTCGTTTATCTTCGCTTTTGATAACTTCTCTTGAATTGCCTTAATATCTTTTTCTGGAGCACAACATTGTTGAGGTCCTATATTACAGTCTTGAAACATAACTATCATTTTTATTTCCTTGGCTTTCAAGTTAATAGACTGTTTCCATCTCCATTTTGTATTCTGACAATGTCCAACACTTTATGTGTTCTTCCATTTATTTGACTGATTTAATAGACTGTTTGATTATGTATTTCAATCTGCTTATCCTTCTGAAATAATTGACCTGTATGTTCTGAGCAGCTATTTCATAAAGCTACTGATTGAGAAGAAGTATGCATTGCCATATCGTGTTCTTGATGCTTTGGTTGCACATTTTATGAAATTCTACGACGATTCAAGAGTAATGCCTGTAATCTGGCATCAATCACTTCTTGCATTTGCACAAAGGTATGTTGTTCTTGTCAATATTTTCCCCTGAAAATGAAGATATAAAACTTTCTTCTGACAATCAAGGGTAAAAATTTCCAACATTGATTACATCTATTTGCACTATGCAGGTACAAAAATGAATTGACGAAGGAGGACAAAGCTGACCTAAACTATCTAGTTGAAAGGCAAAGACATAAACTAGTAAGATGATTGCCTTACCTGTGAAAACCTGAACGCTTTCTGATTTCTAATTATGGGATTTGTAAATTATTTGTGGTTTTCTCTATTATGCAGGTTACACCTGAAATACTGAGGGAACTAAATAATAGTCGTAACCGTGGGGAGAAAGATGATGATCCTATGTCAATTTATATCCTTTTTATCTACTGTGAAATTATTATCTCTCTGTGTTAGAAGCCAGCATAGCGATAAATATCCTGTCCCTATAGGTGTCTATACATCCATGAAAGTTTAGAACTAGAGATCATAATATATCTCATCCAATATGTTTGCATATGGTAACATGCTATATTTTTTGTGGGCAAATACGCATAGGAAATTGCTCCTTCAATTCTTCACATCATTTCTGATATGGGTACTGGATCTACACTTTTAGTTTGTGCAACTATGACACTAAAAAATAGAAAAGGAAAAAAAAGTGAAGCTAGGGAACCACACAGCTTAGATGTGATTTGCCATCATGACGCGTGGTATTCACTCTTTACTGGCTGAACTCACTTTTGTTTAGTGATAGGAGATTTATGCTACTTGGGAAATTCGGCTATACTAACTTGAGGGATAGTCTGTTGGCGCTTTTTATAAGGTTTTCCAATATTTTGTCGAAAGATTGATAATTTTACCACAGCTTCACACTTTTGCAATTACGCGATCCTTGACTCCTTAGCACCAACCCCTCTTTCTGTAATCAACAGAACAATTCAAGAAGACAGGTTTGATATTCCAGATGTACCAATGGAAGAGGACTAAATTTTTGCTGAAGCTTTTTATTTTTGGTTTGTTTTGGTAAGGTGATGTTCCCTTTAAATCCTTGTCACGCTTGCCAAGTAGTATAATGTGATTTTTGTCTGTAAAATCATATTCATATCTAAACTTCTTTCTGATTTCTTATGTTGCAGATGTTGTGGAATTTTGAATGGAAGGACTGTAGTATATTCTGTTTAATTCTTGGGGTAAGTTAAGATGATGGAGGATGTTTTGTTTCTTTCAAGAGTTCATTTTTTTCTATTCAAATTGAAGAAGAGAGAAGACGCAATTATTTTAGGATAGGTGAAAAATGAAAGATATATTTATATGTAATTGTAATGTATCGACCGATGAGAAATTGTAGTTGTAAGTTGACTTCTGAAGCAAAAAGTGTTAATCGGAGTAGGATTTGCATTCCGTGTTTCAAGTTTGTCATTTCCCCCTTATCTCTCTCTAGAAGGATGATCACCATCCTTGCTCAAAAGGTGAGTAAATATAATTATTGGGAAAACGGGTAAATATGAGTTAGTAATCATTTGTTATTTATTTTTCAGATTTTGCATGTTAACTTTGCATTATCTTTACGTAATATAGTAGTAATATCGCATGCGATATTACATTATTCTAATAGTTTAATGATGATTATTGCATTTTGTGCATTGTCTTTGTAATGTACTTAATTTGACTAGATAATGTAATTAATTTGTCGAGTTAATGTACTGAATTTGAAATAAACTTCGGTAGATATATCCTCAATTATTTGTAATTAGTGAGATTTATTAAATTCAAAAGTATGTTTTCGAATGAGAATCATATGTTATCTGCCACACGACAGTAACATTAAAAGATCTAATTGTACTTCTCCCCCAATTAATCATTGAAAATTTTAAATGTTTTTTTTTTTAGGTTAGAGAGATGAAAGACCAAGTTAATAGAGCCTGAGTGCCACAAATTAGGGAGGCTCTGCGGTACGTAAGTGAGTTGCCAGAGGAGTGATTGGCGTTGGCTGGTCAGGGAGGGAGGGAGAGGATAAATAATTTTAGAATTAATTATTATATCAAAAAAAATCAAAACTGTGTTGTTGGTCCATATAGTAATATTAAAAAAATAAAATAAAATTGTACATCATTGCAACATGACTTAGCACAAACTTAACGATGTTATTAACTGAAGATATAATTCCGAGACGAAAATATAATTTGGGATATTCCCCTGACGAAAAGATACTGGAATAAATATATTGTCCCTGCAAATGCGGTCGGTTACCGCCACCTAGAATATAAAGCAAAAAGAAAATGAATAAATTGACTTTCTTTTCTTGAAATCGACCGATCGAGGTTCCAATTCAACTCAATTTAACTGTGCGGACCCTATTACCTTTTTTTTTTTTAACTAATTAGAATTAGACAATTGTATTGTATTTATTTTTTGTTGAGAATAATAAAAAAATTGATATATATTTAATATCATTAAAATAAATAAAAAATATACCAAAAATCATAATTTTTTTCTTTACAAATAGAGACTAATTTTAATATATTTATTTTTTGGTTTTAAATTAATATATATACTAAATCATATTGATTGATCTAATCATTCATAAAAAATAATCAATTCGAATCGTCCGTAGAAATAACAATTTATATCAATTTGATATTCACCGTTCATAATTTAACATTGTACTTCTATTTTCAACATTGTAATTTAAATGCATGGTTTAATTTCATGTAACCATCCTTATTTTCAATGTTGTGTCATGTAATTGATGTAATTTTATTTTACTTGATGAATGAAATCTACTTTAATATAATTTCCTTACAAAAAAAATATAATTTTTATTATTTTAATTATAACTATTAATTTTAACTTTATTTCCTTAAAACAATTTATAATTTTTATTATTTTAATTATAATTCTTAATTTTAATTTTGAAAATAAAATTAAATAAAAATTATATATAATATTGTGGTTGGATGGTTGCTGATAGAGTATGTAAAATTGTTGTGGTTGAGTTGGGATGATATTGATGATGTGGAGGAGAGAAAAATTAATTAAATAATGAAGTGGTTGGATGATTGAATAGTTTGTATGGTTGTTGTTAGAGATGATCTTATTATGAATAATTAAGAATATATTTACAAGTTTTCCCGATAATTATATCTATTTAAATAGGCATTTCTTTGTTAAGAAAAATATCCATGTATAAGCGAAACAAAAACTCGTTTTGCATTTTCCTTACTATTAAAAAAATTTATGGAGACGAGTGATTTTGACTTTTTAATTATTTTACTTTTTATTAAAAAAGGATGAGTCAATTTTGTACTTTCAATTGTTTTAATAAAAATGTTTAATATTTTTGATGATTATTTGGGTTGTTGGTCCCAAATCAGAGTAATGTATAATGTAGTGGAAGATAGTCTTGCAGATTGGACCCTTCAAGCTAGTGATTCTGACACTGAGTCAGGTTCAGAAAAATGGTTATTAGCGAGCGATATATTATTTTGTCAGTTTTCAGGAATATACTTCAACACTTTAAGTGTTGAGTTATAAATCCAATGCAGAAAATAAATAAAGCAGCAAATAACACAAATGATTTATAAATGTTCGGATCAAAATGATCTACGTCCTCTCGTCAAACGCACAGTCTGGAAAACGCTAAGCTTGAAATTACAAAGATGTGCGATCTATTGCTACCTGATTAATGCCCGCGTCCACCGAGCCTATTAGCGCACTCGCCAAGACATTTGCTCTCTTTCATTTCTTCAGATCTGAAGTGTGCGCGCACCACTCAACCTCTAGCTGATTGTGAGACTATGAGTTCCTCTCGAGAACGTCCGGTTGCGATTGTACCCGTGATAGTTACCACCAGAGTAGTGCTAACTCCAAGATATTTTTTACTTATAAAGTAAGAAAGCAGAAGTAGCTCTTGCTAGACGCACAGAACCTCATATTTAAGAGGAACACAGAAAGTTGATAGAATAGTGAAAGCATTTAATGTAGAGAGTTAGTAACTTTCGAGAGGGATTGATTAAATTTGCAGAAGTCAGTTTTTGTTTCTAATTCCGATAACCTTCTCAAAGTGATTTGCAACTTTTATTTATAGTCGTTCGTTGGAAGGTTTAAAATTGATTGGAGCCGTTGTGAGACAAGAGGAATACCTCCGGTTGAAGTCTCACTTTTTCGGACTTGCAGTGTCCCATTAAACACTCTTAGCCAGTTTGAGGAATGCTTGTTGGTGGATCATTTGGACGAACAAGTTCTTAAGTAACTTTAGACTTTAAGATCTCATTTCTTAAAGTCTGGTCTTGAAAAGTATTCGCTTGTCTTAGCTTGCTTATGTCTCTTCTAGCTGGTTGGGTATTGCTTTGCTGGTGATATCTACTGGTAAGCTCGTTGGTGATGGATCACCAACTCATGATGATGTGTCAGCCAACATCCTCTATAGGCTCTTTGCTGGTAACATCATGTTAGCCAGCAAACCCAAACAAGCTCATTTGCTGGTGAATGGAATTTGCCAACAAGTCTCAAAGGGCTTGTGATCAGCTCCGACTTATAACTCGATAATTCATATACTGGACATTACAGGTGCGGGCTAACCTAGCTAGAGACACTCTATCAAGTGGTATGTTGACTTTTCAAAACATCAATTAAGGAAGGAATCTCTAGCATAAACTCCATACCATTCCCCCTTTTTGATGTAGTTAAACCCACTCTAAGCTGGCAAGAAGTTAACACATTTTTGAGTTTATAATAAACTAGATTTATCACCTATACTCGAAAACTAGTATTTTGCACAACATGCCATAATGATCTCCCCCTGACTATGAATGAATTCATTTCTCCAACAATTTTTTTTAATGGAGTTTATAAATGGATGGTTCAAAATATAGTCACATTTTTGCTAAATATAACCCCATTAAAAATTTAAAATTTAAATTAATTTACGATATTTCAATTTTACCTCTGTAGTCCTCAATATAAAATTTTAATTAAATAATAAAATTCAAAATATACACATCTTCATTTACCTAAAAAAATTTAGAGCTTCTCAAGTAGGGAGGAGTATTCCGCTATGCACGGTGCTGTTGCACTTTTGCGATCACCCAGACCTTATTTATGGCTCCAGTCACTTTGTCTACGAATTGACAAAAACAAAACAATGGATGATTATGGGATGCTTAATGGAGATGAAATTTCTATTCCATGTAATCTAAGAAATGCTAGTTTTTATGTAATGTATTCCGAAAAAATCTAATAAAGTATTAAGGAAGGAATGACTGAAACTCTTACCAAAAACTCTATTTTTCATACGAAACATAAAACACCCCCAAATTATCGCTCTTTTTTGTCCATGAAAGAATCAAATATTAGGACGATGAAATTAAAAATATGATTCACTTAATTTCTACCTTTCCTCTTTCTTAAGGGCTTTGATGTTGTCTTTCCTTGGTATGGGCAAGTAGACATGGCCACAGGCCGGTTCTGATTCGATGGTTCCAAAAATTCCAGCCCGTCTAAATTAGGTGACGGTTTCGGTTTGGGCACATACAATTAGCATTATCTTTGATCATAGATCCAACAAAAATTGATTTGATTGAGTCCCTCAATAATTAAGCTTCCTAATTTCTATTATATCTTCATTAAGAGAGTAAAGAATATTTATAAATTTTCTTAAATCTAAAAATAAACTTTAAATATTTAAAAAGAACCAGAAATTATAGTATATTTGTGGAGCTTTATATATGTTGAATAACAATTTTTTTTAATTTAAAATTATTAGAGTAAAATCGAAATATTCAATTTTATTTTTTTAGAGGGGCTGTAGAGAGAAAAAATGTGACTATATTTAAAATCACCCTTTTGAATTAGATGTGACGAATAAGATAAAACTTAATAAACAATTGAACTACAAGTTGATATTTTTTTAAAAAAATTCTAAATATATTTCCATTCACTAAATGTAACATCTATGAACTTATTTAATTTACAGAAAACTAATAGAAATAGAGGATTATATATTATATGATTAATGAAAATATAAAAGTAGATATTTACATACTATCAATTTTAAATATTTGATAATAATAGTTTGTAATTTAAACATAATACAATTTAGTTGTCTGAGTTTAAAATTACTTGGGGTGTAGTGGTGAAAACATGATCATGATTATGAGTTATAATTTTTCATGAGGATATATGTGAGTGAGTTTAAAATTAATATATTACTATTGAAATAAATAAATAAAAGGAAAAAAATAGAAGAAAATAACACAACTAACATTGTTTTTGTAGTAATTTGGACAATTAATTGTTGAGTAAGAATATGAAACTAAAATATATTTTAGGGAAGGTCTTGGGTTAGGCAGACCTAAACGATTTAGGCGGGTTTTATCCATTAACCCAAGCCCAAACCCATATAATATACCCTAATTGGGATTAATAAACCCTAATTGTGATGGGTCAATCCATTTGGGTAGGATAAAATCCGCCTAAACCGTTTAGGCCTGCCTAAAGCAAGTTTTTACCTATATTTTATTATTATGATCAAGTATAAGAAATATTTTGATTATATCGAATATTTTTAGTGGTGGATCTACACAGGAGCCCCCGAGATTAAAAATCTCATTTTTAAAATATTGTGATCCGATATTTTATGAAATAGTCCTATCATAAAGAAGAAAAAAAAAATGAAAATAATAATAAATATAATATGAGAGGTTCAAGTTAGAATAGAAATATATTTTTTTTGAACCTAAATTTTCTCAATCAGCTACTAACTAAAAAAACATTGAGAGCTGCCGTTCATCCCAACATCCATTATCCTCTCTAATCAACAACCTTTGTGTCCATTAAATTTGTTATTTTGATAGTTGGAAAACTTTAAAAATATTTGTTATACTATTTTAAATTTGAACTTTTTAATTTGTAAATAAATTTATTAATCTAAATTAAAATTAAATATAATTGTATAAATTATATTACTACATAATTAAGAATAATATTTATAATAATCTTTGATTAACTTTATTAATTGAATTTGAACCTAAATATGATTGTTTTTAATAAATATTCTATATATAATTTAAATCTATTTTTTTTAAGACTCGTAAAAATGAGTCAAATTTTAACAAATCATTCTCTTATTGAACTCGTAATAGTTTAATTCCTACTTTAAAAAAAAAGAGAAAAAAAGTATAATAATTTGCCAAAAAAAAAGGTTTTAGAAGGTAAAATTAGAAAGCAAGAAAATACAGATGGAGGGTCTTTGGTGTCATCGCCATTGCTATTTCTCTTTCATCTTTGCTTGAATCTTGGTATCTCCGCCACCCTCTTTGCATTCCTTTCTCTATTTAACCACTTTTTCCGCCACACCTCTTCACTCCAATCTCTCTCCTACGCTCGCAGCTTATAGCACACGCACATAAATTTGTTGAGACAAAAGGCTCAATGGCGGCTTTGTTTGGAGTTTCATCGGCCGCAGTCGCCATCGCAGATCACGCCGTCAAGTCACCTGCTTTCCCTTTTCATACTCTCCCAGGTTTCTCTCTCAATTTTCGTGAATCTTAGTTTTTTGCTGCCTGCAAATTTCAAGAATTGTTGGAAATATTTTAAAAATCAGATTTTTCCTATCGAATGCGTATGCACGTTTCATTATTTCGGAAGCATTGAGCTGGTCTTGTAGTCTCGAGACTATTATTGTATCCACTCCACATTATGTTTCGATAACTCTTTTTTTTTTTTTTTTGCTGGTTTTACAGTCATCAGATCTGAGTTCAGGCCCATATCGAGTCGGGCTAATCAAACTCGCAGGAGTGAGAATGTCATTACCAATGCTGTTGCGGTTAGTATTATGCTGTGAATTGGTTCATTTTCTTTGCTGGACAAGTGCTCAATTATTTGTCTATTGTTTCAAAATTTCTTGTATGCAGGCATCAGCTGAAAAAACTGCCTCAGTGGTTTCCAAACCAGGGTTTGTTTTTCAGTTGCTTACAATGCTTATATATCTTTCTTTTTGGGCATTTTATTACGTTTGCTTGTCAGTAGTTATAATTTGTTGAAAGGTGGCTCTTGTCCAAATTTTCGATCTTTACTGAAGCACTTTATTATGTGTACTAAGAGTTCATACTCTGATCTAAAATTATGGTTATGTATGAGCATGAGACTAGTATATATGCCACGTAATCTTACAGTTTGCTAACTGCATAACAAAGGGTGTCTTGTTCTCAGATCTCCGCATTTCTTGAGTTGCGCTGTATTACGATGAGCTGTTGTAATTAATAGAGCCTGCCCTTTTACATTAGAATGGCTAACTCACTATCTTGATTGTTCGTCTTAGTTCTTACTCTATGAAAAAGATCTAAGATTGATGGTGTATAAGGTTGGATGCAGTGGATGCAGACTTTTGGATGGTAAAATCATTAAGAATTCTGTTGTTGATTAGTGAAAAGGGCTATATCAATATCTCCATGATTGAATCGAAAAATTACAATTAGGACTTTTGTTTAATAATCATAATGACAGAAAGACAAACTGGGGGGTGCTTGGACATGATTGTATGATTGGCATATTTTGTTGCAAACAATCATTTAGAAGTTATTCTTGACCTATTTGTTGATCAACCTTCTAATTTTATTCCTGTTTTCAAACTCCATGCATAGAGGTCGGTTGGATCGAATTTTTTATGAATTCAGAAAAGAATGTATTTTGCTTCTATTCCTAAAATTGTTCTTCATTAGTTAGTGAAAACACTTTCCCACTCAACAGTAGTTGTTTTTGAAGGTTTCAACTTTAATCTTTATTTTTTGTTTACAATTTGCACCCTTGACTTCATTAACTCTGAACGTTTGTTTCAAACCATAATTTGCATTATGTTGTTATATGATTTATAGTTTGTGCCTAGTTATTCTAACATATGCAAAGTGTACATTTCATTCAACTACAAGCACTTCATGCTAGGAAGTAGTTCTCTTTCCTTAAGATAAAATATCCTTTATAATCAAATCACCTAAACAATCAACATCTAACACATACTAGATTTACACCTGCGCATGCGCGAATTGTAATATCAATATATAATTAACAAAATAATATATTTATGTTTTTTTAATAATTCATTAAATATGTACAATTTTATTTATCAATATTATATGCTAGTATATTATTTTCAATATTATATGTCCAAATATCTATACAAACTTAATAATAATAATACATTAAACACGAAACCTAGAAATAGGAGTTTAATCTACAAATTGGTTCATAAAAAATTATATTTAAACTATTTAAAAAGTAGTATATATTAAATAAGTAAAGTGTAATGATTTTTAAAAAAAGACAATAAACTATTATTTATTACATATTTATATTGTTATTGTTTATAGCATATTTCTATTGTAATGAAAGAAATAATAAATGAAAATAAAAAATAAAATTAATATTGATGTGATGCTTTTGAGTGGGAAAATGGCAAGATTGTAAATACTTAGAACTATTCTCATTTAGTATATTTATAGATAGATATAGATAGGTTTTTACTGTGATGATCTCTACTGTAGTTTGCAATGGATAACCTCAGAATGTCAAGAATGCAAAACTTAACATTAAAGTCCATGCTGCAAAGTTTTAAAATGACCATAATTTGGGTGGTGAAATGTTTTAACTCTCATATCCATTGACCTGCACAGATATTACTGGTCTGTTGCTCATCATTATACCTGGTAGTCCCTCCACAGCATGTCATTACTTTATTGTTAGAAATGCATCATTTGAAATTCACACTTTCTTAGCACTTATAGGGTCCTAAACAAGAAAGCAGCTGTAGCCCTTAGATGACCTGGTTAATCATGGACAAGTTATTGATGAACTAGGTTGCATGGGGCATTTTCATCTGTATAAATAACATATTTTATGGTGTGAGATGCTGGAACTAGTCCGGATGCTTACTTTTTGTTCTAAAGCCTCAAGTCCTGAGAAAAGAATAAGATATTATGTATACAGGAGAATAGAAATATTGATTATAAAACTTTGTTAAATGTGTGTTTTACATACAACTGATCAAGCAACTTTTGGCGAACTTAATAGGCTGTGGTGAGTGGTCTAACAAGTAAAAGAACTACAAATCCATAGAATGTTATTTTATGGGTCTTCGAAAGTGATCAAATTGAAAGAAATCCAACCTCCACAAAAATCCTCTTTAAACAAGAACTCCAGGGCTATAAGATGCCCTTGGAGATACATAATGAACTTAATGTTTAGGTAGGTGTTTCTTCATATTCCTGCTGGGTAGTTTAATGGGAGGATGGGGGATTTGGAGGTCTGAGCATGTTGGATGTTTGAAGTAAATCTGGATTTTAAAATTTGTCCTGAAATCGTGGATCAGTAGTTACTAGTAGTTCTTGTTGAAGAATTTCAACCTTTAAACATCATTTTTCTGCATCGAATAATTACCCCTTGGCTTAGACTTACAAAGCATAAATGATGCCTATGCTCAAGCCATTGCAGTTTTGGGAAAGAATAATTAATTATATTTCAATCAAGCTTAACTTCTTTAAAGAAGAATTTATTTTCATAATTTCATTGGTTCTCAAATCCTTGAATAATGCTTGTAGATACCCTAAATATCTAAGGCAACTTCTGTATGTACCTAGGCATGAAGTGCTGTTGTTTGAAGCTCTTAGAGAAGGATTGGAGGAAGAAATGGACAGAGATCCTCGAGTTTGTATCATTGGCGAAGATGTCGGCCATTATGGAGGTTCATACAAGGTCTCCAAGGGTCTTGCTGAGAAGTATGGAGATCTGCGGGTGCTCGATACACCCATCGCTGAAAACTCCTTCACTGGCATGGCTGTTGGAGCAGCTATGACAGGTCTAAGGCCAGTTATTGAGGGCATGAACATGGGATTTCTTCTGTTGGCCTTCAACCAAATATCTGACAACTGCGGCATGCTACACTACACCTCAGGTGGGCAGTTTAAGATCCCAACTGTCATCCGAGGACCAGGAGGAGTTGGACGCCAACTTGGAGCCGAGCACTCACAAAGGCTCGAGTCCTACTTCCAGTCAATTCCTGGAATACAGATGGTTGCCTGTTCAACCCCATACAATGCCAAGGGTCTGATGAAGGCCGCCATCCGCAGTGAGAACCCAGTCGTTCTCTTCGAGCACGTGCTTCTATACAACTTGAAGGAAAGAATTCCAGATGAAGAGTATGTATTGTCTCTAGAAGAAGCCGAGCTGGTGAGGCCCGGTGAACACGTTACAATCTTAACGTACTCGAGGATGAGATACCATGTCATGCAAGCTGCCAAGACTCTGGTGAACAAAGGTTATGACCCTGAAGTGATCGATATTAGGTCGTTGAAACCCTTCGACCTCTATACCATTGGGAACTCTGTGAAGAAAACCCACCGTGTAATTATCGTTGAGGAGTGCATGAGAACCGGTGGCATCGGTGCCAGCCTTACAGCTGCAATCAACGAGAACTTCCACGACTATTTGGATGCACCAATTGTTTGTCTCTCCTCCCAGGATGTACCTACCCCTTATGCTGGGACGCTGGAGGAATGGACCGTTGTCCAACCAGCACAAATTATAGCTGCTGTTGAGCAGATCTGCCGGTAGATATAGTGGAGAGTGCAAGTTGAAGATCTCTTTTTCAGTCCTCAGCCTTTCTCTTGCTACTATTTCTTTCTTTAATTATCAAATCAGAATGGTATTCATCTGTTTTGTTCGGAATCTTTAGGATTTTGTGAGTTTTGTTACTAGTTGATGGATCAGTTTGATGAAAACTAGGTGGACTTCACTCTTTATTACATGCCATGCGATTGTTTTCTTGCTTGCACGCATTAGCACAGTCCATGGCACCTGCTGTTTTTTCAAGATATATTTTCTATGTATTGTTTTTTTTGTTTTTTGTTTTTTTTTTAAAGAGGATGGTTAATTTAAAAACCCCTGATTTAATGTGAAGGGCATTTTCGTACATTTATTTATGGCGGTTGTTTGTGCGATGCGTAGCAGGTATACGTAGGGGTGTAAATGAACCAAACTGTTCGTGAGCTACTCGGATCTCGACTCGATAAAAGTTCGTTCGAGTTCGATTAATAAAATTTGTTTATTAAATGAACCAAACTTGAGCATCATAGTATTCGACACGTGAGCTCGTGAGCAGGCTCGTTAGCTAAAATTAGTAAGAAATATAAAATAATTACTTTTATAAAAATAATATTTTTATGATTTAAGAGTAACAATAATGATAAATCTATCTAATAATGAACAAAATTTAGAATTTGAGCATGAATATGATATTTTTTTTAGAATAAATAACTTTTTCTTCAAAATAATAATGAAAATCTTAAATATATACTAAATTTAGAAAGTTCGTTTAGGTTCGATAAAAGCTCGATAACGTTCGTGAACATCAAAGTATTCGATAAAAAAGCTCGAAGCTCGACTCGAAACTAAACGAGTCAAACTTGAGCATGGCACTACTCGATTCGGTTCGATTACACCCCTAGGTATACGATTTAATATTGCGATGCTCGTACAACGGGTATACAATTTTATTAATATTTAATATTAACTATATCAATTCTAATAACTGTATGGATATATTTATTAAAATATTAAAACTGAAATGAGTTTAGCTCCTACTTCAAATATATTAGTTAAATTAAAGTTTATGATTCAAATCGTTAAATTAATCTAAATTAGTTTACTCAACTAAATTAGTTTACAATATTATTTCTCTTTTTATTTTTGGAAAACACTCTATAGTGTTTTGGTATTAAAATGTGTCCACACCTCAAATTAAAGGTGTTGGTCCCAAAATCATAGTACTTGAATGTGCAACGGAAATAAAACTGGTTGTGACTTAGTTTCAGATTATCCAAAAAATAAGTTTAGCTCAGAAAGTTATTAAGTAAGTTTCGAGATATACACTTCAATACTTAGCCAAGTATTGAAGGTTTTAAAGTAAGTATGGAAACTTAATAATACGAAAAATATAAATCAATTGCTTTAGTTGGAATCTCGTGACACCGAAGGTTGCAAAACTTAACTCCACTCTCCGTGGGATCGACCCTGACTCGAATTGACTATCTACATAGCATTAGGGCTAGAATAAACCTGGTGATCGGAATTGGGCACTTGGTATTCTTGATGTGAAACGACACTGTGTCACTCAGCCAACCACTTGGTAAAGCTTACGATTCTAAGGAACGAGGTCGGTACCGAGCGCATATCAAGCTCGCTGCCAAGGTGAGGAAGCAACCCCCCGAGGGGCTTGGTGGCGAAGGGTCATTGCTAATCCTAACCGACCCCAAAAATCACGGACGATTGCAAGATTCTCGGTGACCACGTGCACCTCGGTGGCTAGGCATCAATTAGGATTTTTTCCTTCCTCCGCTGTCTATAAAAAGGGATCTTTACCTATTATTTGTATCGAATTTTTTGCTCTCTCAGGCTGTACCAAAACTCTGTCAAAATCAATATTAGTTCGCTATAATTTTGCCATTCAAGAGTCACATGGTTATTAGTTATCTATTTATTGTTTTAGTATTTATCGTGTTCTTGACATCCAATTACTATCTTGCTTTTACATTTTATTTTGCATATTTTTCGTGGTTATTTTGTTGTTTCCGGTGATGATTTCAAGAGCTCAATTTATCCCATGAATCGAACCTTAACACATATCATCAAAACGTACATAATTCCTAACTATAAATATATGAAATCTTACATAATTCTTCAATAGTTACCAAAAAAAACTTGAGTAAATACAATATTGTATGTTAACAAATAAAAATAATGTATATTTAAATATAATTTTAAATTTAAAAATTTATTTAGACTCGATAAATGTAGAAAAATTTGAAATGATAATATACGACTCAAATTAAAATTCACAACTCAATTTGTCGATTTGATTACCAGCAATATCTATGTCACTGATAGCAAATCAAATTTAGAGGCATGGCCATATAGACATGCCCACGGGTCGGTTTCAGGCATGGCCATATAGACATGCCCACGGGTCGGTTTCGGGCCGGTTCGGCAGTTCCGAAAACTAGGGCCCTAAACCAGCCTGCCAAAAGGGGTGACGGTTCCAGTTTTCGGCCCGAAACCGTTGGTCCTGGGTTGGACCGGTTTCGGGCCGAACCGGCATGCTTGCCTTTTTTTTTTTTTTTTTTTGAAAACTTTTAAGAATTTGAGTAAGAGGATTTGAACTTAAGACCTCTATGTAATTTAGAGATCATATATCCATTAGGCTACTAATCCTTTGTTGAAAAAAATTGATCTAATATATAGGGGAGTGATCATATGAGAACTTCGCTTACCATGTGAAAATAAGAACTAATCTCGGTCATCCAATTGTTGATCCAACGCTCAAGACTAAATAAATTCCGTCTGCATTATAGTGTAGTGAAAAATGCATTAAAGGGTAATTTTGTAATATTTTTTTTCTCTCCTCTAAAATCATCATAAATCTTTAAATGATCATATCTCTTTCGATTTAGATTATTTTTTAATGTATTATATATCAAATTAAAGGTAATTTAATTATCTTTCAAACGAAATCCCTATTGCATATGTTTCGATTTAAAAATCATCGTAAAAATGAAAATTAGTGATTATATGCATAATTCTCGTAACAGTACACAAATTCTTATATAATGAATGGAGTTGCACAATATAATGCCTGAAGTTATATTATATAATGCAGAATATGATAGATAAAATGCAATAACTTTTTTCCTGCAAGATAAAAAAAAATTTAAAATTCATTATCTTTGTATACTTTTGATAATATCATAGTTGTTATAAAAATTGATCATATATTACTTGTTTTTAATTATGTATTTTTTTATATTATATAAATGTATATTACTATATGGGAAAATAGGGAAATATATCCCACTCTTTCACATATTAGAGAATTTTATCCCACTCTTTTGCTGTTGGGGAATTATATCCCATACTTTCATTCTGTTAGGGAATTTTGGCCCATGTCGCTGACTAAGCCGTTAAGTGCCACGTGGCATTGATGTGGTGCTGACTCACTGCCACATATTTGCCACGTGGCATTTTTAATTATTTTTTTAATATTAATTTAATTATTTTTAAATTTTTTATTTCACAATTAATATATATTTTTTATATATTTCATTTTTATAATATTTCAATAATAATAATAATATTTTAAATAAATATAAAAATATTATTGAAAAAATTATTTCGTTTTTCATATTAATCTATAAAATAAAAAACGAAAATATTAATAAATATTTTTTAAAAATTTCATTTTTCATAATTAATCTATAATATTTTTATAAAAAATAAGCATTAATTATTTAATTATAATATTTTATAAAAAATGAAATATATAAAAAATATTGTATTAATATATAAAAAATGAAATATTTTAATATAAAAATAATAATACTTTAAATAAACATAAAAATATTATTGAAAAATATAAGCATTAATTATTTAATTATAATATATTAAAAAACCTAATTCTCATTAAAATAAAAAATTAATACTAAA
>JAPKLW010002594.1:57854-76033 GCA_026898455.1 Plectranthus barbatus
TATATATATATATATATATATATATATATATATATATATATATATATTAAATATTGTCGGACCTATGGGCCGACCCGCAACCCACGGGGCTCAGCCCGTTCAGGCCGCCAACCCGTCGGGTTCAACCTGTTCGGTTAAAAATAATTTCGGGTTGAATTTTTTTTACCCTAACCCGCATTTTAGCCCACCAGTTTCGGGCTGACCCATCGGTTTCGGACTTTATTGACATCCCCTACATTTAATATTATTTTTCCTCAATTCAAATAATTAAGATATTTATGGATCAAAATTCAGTATAACCAAAGTGAGTAATTCTAATTGGATAAAAAGCAAATAAATCTAAAGTAGGCGCAAAACACATTTGTACAATTTCCAAATCAAAATGTATATGTTGTGGTACCAGAATTACTTGGTTCTAAAAACCAAGACCTTTTTTTAGAGTTCTTCTACTAGTCAGCTGCTAAAATTGGGGAAGCAAAGAATGTATAATTGGAAATGCCCTTGAATTTATTCTTTTTTGTGTTTACTTTTATTTTATTTTAAAAAAATTGAAGTATCAAAATAACTCAAGCTTATTACCTATTAATTTAGAAGGTCAAAGAAAATCCAAAGATTGACCGAGTTAAGGTGTAGGAAACAAACTTCAAAAGAATTATGCAAACGAGTTTTTTGATCAATAATTAATCCACAAATCATTTCAAAATGAAGAATGCGGAAAGTTGGCATGAACTTAGAATGGATTTCACACATTCACTTTCTAAAATCAATATTACACTTCACGCAGGTCTTGGGATAACTAAATCATCTGATCCTTTAATTTGGACATTCAAGTGATGATAAAAATAGATATTTGCAAATATATTTTAATGATGTAATCAAAATGCATCATATATTATTATTATTGAAAATAGTATTTCCGACACGCACAGAGCAATTGATCCATTATAATTCTATGGAGAAATTATGCAATGTGATGGCGACAAATAATAAATTCTGAGATCAATGGAAAAATGCATGATTATGTTATTTAGTTATACAAATCTTCTAACAATTCTTTTATTTTGCTTCATTTACGTAAAATAAGGAAAAGAACATCAATTCCATAATATCTTATTTGAAGAATTTAATATTTGATATGTTTTAAAAGTATTATCTTTACATTATTTTTATCCTTTTCACTTATAATTGTAATTTAAATTACGAACACAAACAATAGTATTAGTTATATTGTGAATCACATTTATGTACGAGTTTTAGAGTAAATTATGTGAATTGAGTTAATTGGTACATGACTTTCTCTTACCTTCAAAATTTAATTGATAAATTGAGTTAATTAGTTGAAAATATAAAACTCAATATAATCTAATTCATCCTGAAAACAAGTAATTTTATTCCAAAAATTTTCATTTCAGATAATTTTATTCCGAGTATTCTTAGTTAGGATTTTTTAGTCAAAGAATGATATCCTCATGTTTTCGCTTAGAATCTTTTATCCCATATTTTCATTCCGTCACTCAATTTTTTCTCAAGATATTGACGGAGTTTTTTTTTTCGAAGAAAGATATTGACAGAGTTAATTATAGTCGAGTCACACATTTTTACCACATCGGCGACCATGTAAAATTATTATTATTATTTTTATTCAAGAGTATATAACGTAACCAAATTACAATAAAATTTCTTGACAAAAATGAATATGTGGGATAAAAAAACAAAAATAGAAAATATATATGATAACACTCTTTAACGAAATAAAACATGACATAAAAAAATCCTAATTAAAAAAACTTGAGATAAAATTCCCTATATAAAAAAGTTTGAGGATTATTAGTTTTTTCTAGATCTTTCTTGAAAATATTAGTTTGCATGCAAACATAAATATGAATCATCAAATAAATGAATTCTTAATTATAAATAAATCCAGTTCTTCGCAATTATTTTATTAAAAGATTAATTTCTGTGGCAGGTTTTGGGAGTTGACGATGTAGGGCCGTTTTTCAACTCCGCGTTGAAGCCTCTAAAACTGGAGAAGAGGACAGATGCCGGTCGACACGTGGCAGTTAAACTAAGGTTCGTAACCTAAATCCGCGTCACATTCACCTTCTCTGTCCTTTTTTATCCGGTTGCCGGTGGAAAACAATGTTTTCGGGATTTTTTTTCCCCTTAAAAAACAGTCAAACAAATGTAGGCCTTTTTTTTTTCAAATAAAAATTGCATTTTTCATATGCCAAAATAATACAAACAATTTGCTTCCGGATCAAATCGAGTCGAGTTAAATCGAATAATATTTCACTACAAAAAGATTTCCGATTTGCGACTAAAAAATTGGTCGCAAATCCATTAAAAATTGCTGTTTTGCAACGGATTTGCGATCAATTTTGGTCGTCGCAAAAACGATGGTTGCTAAGAAATCGTCGCAAAATTTAGCGACAAAAAATTCCGTCATAAATCCATTGCGAATTTATTTCCTTTAAAAAATAAAATTTGAGTTTTAAATGAACCAGTTTTTTGACCGGTTCAAACATCTTGAACTAGGCCGCCGGTCCAACCAACAAATTTTGTGACCCGGTGCCAGCGGGTATTCGAACTCGAGACCTCTTGTATGCATGATGGGCGCGCTACCACTAAAGCAAATGCTACTATCTATCTTATATGTTTTAAAAAATAAAAATAATAGAAAAGGAAAAAAATTTTGCGACGTATTTGCGACATAATTTTTGGTCGCAAATTTTAGCGACTGAAAATTTGGTCGCAAATCCGTCGCAAAATTTAAAAATTCGCTAAATAATGACCCATTTTCGTTCCGTCGCAAAACCGGTCACAAATTTAAGACAGTGAAAATATATCAATTTTTCTTGAATGAGAGATAATAAATTAGAGTTGACAAGGGCTCGATTGCAGAACTCTTTCCTTGAATGAGGGATTCTATTAAATCTTTGATAATTTTTTTGAAAATCTGCATGTATTTTATGTTACGGACAATTATTTAGTATCTTATTTTCTACGATAGCTGCTAAAATTACGAGAATAATAATAGGAAAAATATAGAATTTTATCGAAAATTTTTTCACTTTTGAGAATTTTATCCAAATTTTATTCAGAGAATTAATCCAAAATAATATTTTATTTGTGAATTTTATCCAATTTAAATGGTAGTAGTTATTTTTTATGATTAATCATTCGTTAAATTCCACGTAGTGTCCACATCACGTCCAACTAACATCCACTTAGATTATTAATGAGTTTAATACTACGTGAAATCTAACGGATGATTCATCATAAAAAACCTACCGTCAGTAAAGTTGGACAAATTTTTCAAACATAAAATTCTTCTGGATAAAATCCCTTAACAAATTAAATTTTGAATAAAATTATAAAAAGTGAAAACTTTGTGAATAAAATTCCGTGTTTTCTCAATAATAATAATAATATAGATGTTCTTTATTGTGTGCGTGTGCATTTGTTTTTAAGAAGACGTTGGTTTTATTGAAATATTTTCGAATAGTACTATTATGGTGGCCAAATATTGACAACAAATTGTGATTCTTTATGAATCGTTTCCTCGTAAAGTGGTAGATATTCCAAAGAATTATAGAATGGTTTTATTAGTGGTAAAAACTTATATATCTTTAGAAATGTTAATTCAATCCACTTATAATCAAAAGTAGATATTTCGTTTTTGTCATCGAATTTGTCTATGTACACTTGTTTCACTGGAGGTTCAGTTATTTCAAATTTTAGAAAAAAGTGAGAAATATTTTCAAAATGATATTCGAAACCAAAGATTTCAAACAAATAAAAGCATGAATTAAAAAACTATATCAATTAAAACTAAAAACACAGCACTTTCTTAATATTCTGTTCCAACGAAACGCTTTTTTAATTTAACATGATTATTTTATAAAATAAATAAATCTCAGTCAGCAAAATCAATGATTGGATTTGATTTCTAAACCTAAAAATATTTACTAATGAAATTCGTTTTTATTAGGCAGTTAATTAAGTGTGCATGTTAACAACGCCAATGATTTTTCAAAAGAATTTATTAGGTACGGATTCCTTGATAGACCAACTTTAACTAGCATTATTTTAAAAATAATTAAGCATGAAGATCATAAATTAACAACCATATCTTGCCTCGTTAAATCCACCAATGGGAGACATTCAATTTCTATTATATATTTATTTGTAGTCGTAGTGTTTTTCTCAAGGTCATTGATGACTCTAATCTACAAAAAAGGGCTCATATAATATTGCCACATTTTATCAATTTAAGATTTAAAAGAGAGTGTTTTGAAGATTAAGTTTTAATTCATGAGTAGCTATTAAAATTAGAGAGAAATACGAATCAAGATAACTTGCAAACTATTCAAGACCAGCGTGAAAATAATTTGAAATGAACTCGATATTAACTGGTAGAGTTCGAGTATTTGTCGAATTTCAGCTTGAGCTCTAGCTTTAAGATACTCAACTTGATATGCTCTCAAGTAATATTGAATTCGAGCTTAAATCAAGCTACTCGTGTCAAGTTTGGTTTCGAACTAGGTTCACAAGTTTTATCGAGTTTAATATAATTTGAATTTTTATTCTTAAATTCATTACTTAATTATAAATACTTTAAGTTTTTATAAAATTTAAAAAACCAAACTTAATCGAGTTAAGTAGAACTTGACACTGAGTTGAACTCGAGTTTGAAGATTTAAGCGTGATTGAATCGAGCTCAAATCTTGAGCTTTTTTATGGAACTTGATCTTAATTTTATTTGACTCGACTCAATTTAATTCATAATCACGACTAATTAAAATTTTGGACTAAAAACTTTATAATATTTTCAATCTTAAATTAAAAGTTTTGGAATAGTTTAAGTGGCCTACATCAAATTTTAAAAAGCTCAATTGCAGGTTTAAGATTGAGAATTAATTATAAAAATAAACGACTGAATTGATAGAGATATGATCTTTTTGACACCTGCACCCTCATCTCACCATGTAAACTAACAACATAGCTACGTGTGTGGATTTTGATGGGGTCAAAACTCCATTATGTTTTACTTCTAAATTTTCTTTATTATTCATGTTTTTCCGTGGGAAGTTTGAGGTGGACTACCCATTGAACAATTTATTTATTTTTTTTTTAAAAAGAAGAACTATTCATATTGGTTAATGATTTCAAACACATTTCATCATTGATAGAACCTTATTGGCGGCTATGGGAGTATTTAATTATTTATAAAGAAATTGTAATTGTAATTAAATTGAGTAGAACTAAGTATCTTATTCAAGTTTAATTTATTTATTATTAAATTGAAATTCAAAATTTTATCGAATATTTTAAAGTTTATGAATTTTATCGAACTTCAATCGAGTTTAATATATATTTCAAATTTAGATTATATTTATAATTTTTTGAATGAAAAATATTTATCCAAAAAACATCACATTTATGTTCAAATTCATTTTTTTTTCCTTTTACATACAAAGATTTATCATACTTGTTACTGTTAAGTTATGAAACTACTTATCATCCCAAAGGTCAGAATATACGTGTCTGCAAAAGTTTAAATGTGTGTAGCACGATTAAAACTCAGGTGGCTCGTGAGTTAGTCAACTAATAGTTGAAAAATAATTTAGCCAAATATTGTTAAGGTTAATTACCGGTGTTCTCCAACAACTGAGGTCCTGTTGTTGGGTTTTTAGGAAGTAAGTTGTGAAAAGTAAGTATCTAAAAGTAAATAAGACAAGGATTATAGTAGTTAATATCTAAACCGATCTTGCATTCACTCTTCATTCATATGAACAAAATTCATTAGGTCAGTTACACTTAATAATTGAATACAAGGTGTAGCCAAGCTCTTAGTTGGTCCCGAAATCAGAGTGCAAAACTGTGCAACGGAAGGTTTGAATATGCAGTGGAAGCAATAAAAGACAGTTACACTGATTCGAATAAATAGAGTATAGTCAGTTTATTGTGTAGAAGACTTAAGCTTAGGTCTGTTATGGTTAAGTCAGCTTCACAGCATATACACTTCAATACTTGGACAAGTATTGAAGGTTTCAAAAGTCAGTTTGTGAAACAGAAAAATAGAGCAGGAATATAAGTAAAGCAGTAAAGAACACACAAGATTTATAGTGGTTCGGATCTCAATATCCCACACCCACTCTTTAGACCCAAGGTCTGGATAATTCACTAAGTAAGTACAAGCCTCCTTACAATCTATACACATCCCATCATCATCTCCGTCTTTCGGTCAGCTGTGGCACTCGCCTAGGAATTTCTTGCAGACTTAGTCTTCAGGTTGAAGTGAGGACGGCACCCTCAACCTTATTCCCGGTGGTTAGATGTTTACTGTTCTTCCCAGAACTCAGGTGGTTGACTTACACCCGTGAGAACCAGAATCTCAGACTAGAAAATTGACTGCTATGAATATATATTAGAAAGATATATTCACCAAAGAAGAGCTTCAACTTTAAAGCTTCAGCCTCATGCTAGGAGAAGATAGCACATAGTATAACTTGAGTTGAAGACTCAAGTCTCGTGTTAGAAAATACGGAAACTCAGAGAGTTTTAGTAGAGAGATGGCCTAGCAAAATGCCCTTTGTCGTAGAAGACTTTCAGATTTCGTAACCATTTAAGGTTGAGGGGCAGACCTTTTTATAGAGGATTTTCTCCGGCATTTTGAATTTTTGTCCGTTAGACACATAAATTCAGACGTTAGACTCATGGATGATGTTGTCCAATTGTAGCCCATGCCTTAGGTTTGCTTTCTGCTCTGCTCTGCTGCGTTAGTGTACTATACACTAACTTTATGTCAGACTAATTTTCAGCCCGAGGGATCCAAGTTTGGATAACCTCGTACTAACTTACACTTGGGCATATAAATGCCTAAGTCCGACTGAGCTTCGATATCTTTTGAATAGCTCAAGCTTTAAGGGTAGAGGCTCTTATACTGACTTCCCAAGGTCAGTACAACTTAGCCCTCATACTGACTTTCCAAGGTCAGTATGGTAGACCCTCATACTGACTATCCACAGTTAGTATGGAAAACGCCACATACTGATTTCTCCTGATCAGAATGGAAAACCCTCATACTGACTTCGCCTAGTCTGTACATGGAAGCCCTCATACTGACTTCTCTTAATCAGTATGGATGGACATTATACTGAGTGCTCCAACTCAGTTTCGGTCAAGGCTATACTTGGTGAAAACCAAGTTTCAAGGCATGTATGTTGTCAATTCTCGAGCTTTCTCCTTTGCTCGATCTTCAGCCTAAGTTCTATTACAACTTGATCGATCCTATACAAGGATTACAGTTTAGAACTCAAGAAACAGAAAAACTGACTGAGATGGCTTACACTTTTTGACCCACCAAAACACAAAAAATAAGGAAGAATTTCTCGAACAAAAATCATAACACTCTTCCAGTCACGAGAAGAACTTCCGTCTTTTGGTTTTTGGGCCCCTTCAGTTTCAAGCTTTACCACAAGAATCCATCTGCTTGGCCCTCTAGTGATCTAGGTTATGAGTTTGAGTACTTCACGTAAACATTAGTTGTAGTAGATGATGTCTTCTCATGCGTGCTGGGAAGTTCTCGGATTCTCTTATCTCAGAAGATAAGATGAACTTTGATGGTCCGTAGCTTTTCAATGCTTAGTGATCTAAGAAAGTATTGAGAATATTTGAGAGTGTTGGAGACTCAGAGGATTAAAATGAGCATCAGTAGTTCTGTCATCAGTAGTCTTCTCAAACTTTTCTCATGGGGTATTCATATGCGATTTAAGAAAAATCTAGCCATTTGAGAGATGATGGTGATATATCTCCTTCATTCGACACCTTTTGTATGATAATGTACTATTTGCATGTTGCTTTGTTATTTGCAAACTTTAGAGACAACAAATAGTTGGTCCAATAAAATTAAGATCAAGATACATTTAGATATTGGTACTTTCTCATTTCTCTAGAATCGGAGTCTAGAAGTTAAACTGTTGTCTCTGGATTAGCTAATATTTCATACTAGCTGATTGGTAAGGTGACTTTCACATTAAAGTCAGTTTTTTTAAGTATATCTTTATTTTCTGAGTTCTTTGATAGTCAGCTGCAGATGAGCTCAGTCCTCGTCTTTAGTTATCATTAATTCCTAGCCTATTACAACTTGATAACTTATACAGAATTACATTATGGAATCAACTCTAAACGGGTAGGCTCTATGCAAATTAGCTTACTGATGATTTTCAGCAATCATCAAAACTAACTTATTCCTAACACTACGAATGTTATATGTTTAATAATTTATTTTTCAAACTAATTATTAGGAATATGTATTAGTTTTGATGAAATGTCATAAACTTAATGCCAGTTACATTTGTATAGAAACTGATTCAGCTTAGTTAATCGTAGAATGTATTGATTAAGTTTTAAGTATTGTTATAGTTTACTTTTTGTCAACCAAAGACTTGACGATATGAAGGGCTAATTGAATGAAGGATCAAGTTCAAGTGAGATTCATAACCGATTATTCAACAAATTATGAGAATAAGTTATCTACATCTTCAAGTCAATATTTTCAACTAACTCATTTGTGAGAAGAACCTAGACTGTAACTAACTCTTTTAAGTTACATGAACACCTCAGTTGTGAGGCTGAGCGAAGGACCAATTGAAAGTTTAAGAGGAACTGACAATTGAGAAAAGTCGGATGGACATCGAATAATAGTTTTGTTGACTTAATCTGCAACTAACACCTTACATCATTCAAGATGTTACATCAAGGTTCAAAGATGGCAGGATAATACATTTCCATACTAACATTAACCTCCAAAAGAGATGGAAAAATTGAATTCAAATCATCCTCCAACAATGTATATATTTCAGAGAGAAGGTTATACATACTCTCCTATTAGAGGATTTAAGAGAGATGATGCACAAAGGATAAATTCAAGTGGTATTGATCAATTAACTGAAGCTATCGAAAACACTCTATTTTAAATGTGTTTCATACATGAGATTGTTGTTTATCTGTCAGACGAGACTTTTAGGATATTTGAAAGCCTTGGACTTTCATAGGAAAGTAAATCTTTGATATACTAAATCCGAGAAGGATTCTTCACATTTTCGGAAGCCACCCACCATTCAATCAATTCCAAATTCTGTGAGGAACTCAAACTCATAACCTGTCCAGCTTTCAAGCCTAGCGACATGTTTGTTCTAAAGCTTGCAAGTCTGAAGTCAGCTGGAGAGCTTAGCGCGACACTGTGTTTGTGGTAAAGCTCATCGACTGAAACTGCCCGGAAGCCAAAAGAAATAAGTTTCCTGCAATTGGAAGAGCTCAGTGTTACAATTTGTACTTGCAAAATTGGTATAGTGGATTTTCGATTTAACTGATCGAATAGTGGATGGAGAATCTTTTGGCATCCGAACCACTATAATATCTTGTGTTATTTATATTTTAATTATTATTTACTTGCTTACTTATTGTTTATTTCTTATTTTAAAATCCAACGACGAACTAAGTTGTTGGCGTATATTATTAAATCGGATAACTTAAGAACAAGACAACCAATCAGTTTTCTAAAAACCAACTAACTTACGAACAATAAATTGAGACCAATCGTAGTAAGACTTCCGCAACATGCTAATTTTGATATTCTTCATCGGACGTAAAACAATGTTCTGAAAAGTAGATAGATTAGTTTTATTCACTAGTTAAAAGAAGGCATATTCATTGACTGCCAAATAAAGTGTTGAAAAGGTGGAAAAAGTTACTGAATCGTACAACTCTGTATAGCAACATAAATTTGCAAATGATGTGAGATTCCAACATCTTTCAAAGACTACTATTTCAAATGAAGCCTATAAATTCCCCATCTCAAATAAGAGAAAGAACATTTGACACTCCTACATTTTGCTAATCTGCATATTCTAAACTCTCTCTCTATCTAAGGCTCTCTTAATTCTTCCGAGTGGCACACTCGAGACCTTATTATTCTTCTCTAGCACAAGACCACTGAAGGCTGATTAGCTAATCTTTAGCAAAGGCTTCGCGGCCTTCTTAATTCACTAAGAAGAAATCATCCAACTAATGCAATGTTCCATGAAGAGAACTCAAACCTTAAACCCAACAGCAGACATAGCCTAGTGGGTAAAACAACGTCTAGCTACGGTGCCTGTGACTGAAGATAAGAAATCTCTCGTTAGATAAGAATGGAAGTTGTAACCCTTGTGTACAACTTAGATTAGTGAATTTCATTTGTGGAGAATGAAGAGTGACATTTGAATATTTGGCAGTCCGAACAACTATAAACTCTATTGTTTACTGTTTTCAATATTTTACTTTATACTTTTCTTATCAACTGATTTGAAACCGGACAACTAACTCAATTGTCGGAGTATAATTGAAACTTGACTTAAACCTATTCAAATTTAACCATTTTAACATATAACTGACTCTCAAGAGTCAACTAATAACTTAAGGCAAAAACTTGCGTTAGGCAGGCCTAAACGGTTTAGGCGGGTTTTATCCTACCCAAATGGGTTCACCCATCCCAAATAGGGTATATTATATGGGTTTGGGCTTGGGTTAATGGATAAAACCCGCCTAAAGCTTGGGTTAATGGTTAAAACCCGCCTAAATCATTTAGGTTTGCCTAACCCAAGACCTTCCCATAACTTAATGGAACACACAACTTTTAAATCGCTTCCACCTACACAATAACTTTGATCAAAGATCACTCATTCTCCCATTTATGAAACCAATTCCGCTAATACAACCTCTAATAGCTGATTCAATAGCTTCGCCAACTGAGATAAATAAATAAAAAAAGATGATAATTTTATAATTATTAAACATTGTAGAAAAACATATCTGATTATAAATCAATACGCTTTTGCTCATCACGATAATAAATATATTTTTTATGTTTCTTTACAATTTCTTTTTATCAACTTGTGGTATATACTTAAGGAACATAAACCACTATATTTATATATAAATAATAGAAATTAATTTATTACTCGAGTTTATAAGAATTTTCTTTTGATTGTCAAAAAAAATCAAGTTAGAGTTCATTACTTTTTATTAAATTATTAAAATATTATTTAACTTACTCTGTTACTCATGAATTAATCACTTAATATATAGATTTTATAAGTTGAAATGATAGATTGAGTTTCATATCATATAAACATAAGATTAAATTACGCCCAATTTAAACAATAAAGACACTTTAGAAATCGAATTTCATTTTGATTAATTACTAACCAGTTCAATTAATTATGCAGTCTTATGTACTAATGAAAGACTTATTATAAGATAATGAATGCAGAAAATTTAATTTATTGGTGTAGGATAGGTGGTCCATCACATTAAAATTAGGCACGAGTCCCACCAAGCTACAACTTTTTATTTTGTTGCATTTTATATTATTTTTTAAAAGTTCAAATCCAATGATCACTTCATTTAATTAAAAATCTCAAAAGCTGAGAACATCATTAGTAAATCATTATTTGAGACTAATATTAAAATGAATAGTTAAAAGAGAAATGCAAAGTTATAAGTAATTACTTAATACAGGGATAATGAGCGACTTTAGGAATAATGATTAGATTAGTAATTTCGTAGGAAGATAAGGCTGAAGTAGAAAGTTATTCAATAAAATTAAGCTCATATGTATGCTTAATAGAGACTATTTTTGGCAATTTTTTTTTTATTTCATTAAGATGTAGAAAATTAGGGTTGTAACCGAATAGTTGAGTAGTATTTTGTTTAAGTTTCACTTATCATTAACAAGTTAAAGTTTTGAGACTTTTCACACAATATATACAAGTTTATGCACTTAATTGAGTACGAATTTTTAAAATTTAGATTTACAATCATAATATTAATTATTTTTTGAAAAATAAATTATTTTATTTAAAGATTATCATTTTTGTTCGTACTCAATCCCAAATTAAAATTTTCTTGTGACTAACAAAGTTGGTTAAAAGTTTATTATACTATTTACTTTCAAACTATTTAAATATCAATTCACAAAGTAATAGTTTTTTATGGTCCCAAATTGGGAAAATTGGAAAATATTTCCAATATTTCACCGATTAAAGAATTTTAGTTCAACTTATTTTAATTAAAAGAATTATATCTCAAAATTTATTTTTGCTAAGAAATCTTATCTCTACGGAGCGACAAAGGTTGAAGATTGAAGACTAAAGTGCTTGAAGGTGCGCGCTGATAAGTGCGCTATTTCGTTCACTTATCTATGGATTTATAGGGTGTTTTTAGTGGATTGTAGTGTGTTTACTCCGAATTATAAGCATCGTAGTGTTTTTATGCCTGAGTTGTGTGTTATGCTTGAAAATGCAAGTTTTTGGAGTGAAAATTGGCTAAGTCCGGAATCTGGAGATTTTGGCCGAAGCCTCTGTTTCGATCGACAGAAAAGTTTGGCAAATTTCTCATCTCTCCACTGCTTAGAAAGTAAAATAACTCGGTGAATCAAAAAGGTCTTTAATTTGGTTGTAATGAGGCTTTTCTAGAAGGTAGGTCGTTTCAGGCATGACCTTGTACTCAATCTTTTAGTGAATTTTTAGTCAAAGGACTGAAGAGTGGACGTAGAATAGTTGTTCGAACCACTATAAATCCTTGTGTCCTTACTGCTTTATTTTGTTATATTGTGCATACGAGTGTTTGAAACTCAACCCATGTCACGCCCCCATTTAGCTTCCCCGGCTTATGAGAGCGCGACGAGTTAATTATCGAGGTTTCTCACTCAGGATAATAAAACAAATAAGTTTAAGTGGAAGCTAACATTAAAAGGATAGTGATAGCGGTTAAGTTTATGCAAAAGCAACATCATTTAGTGGAGTTCAAAAGCAACATGATAGACATATACTAAACAAGGGGAAGTTTGGTTTTCAGAGGTTCGTTGCAGCGAAGAGTTGCGTAGTGGAGATATGTATATGAGGATACACATCTCAGGATCTAGCTCTTATTTGGACTGCTCTCACATTCTTGCTGCCTCCTCCACTGCTCCGGGCTTTAACCTACATGTTTTAAAAATAACATGCAGGGGCTGAGTACACCGTGTACCCAGTGAACACATCCCCGAAATAATACAAATATAAATTGTTATGCCATTTATTGATAAGACATGAGGTTTTACTTCAGAAATCCTCTCACGCTTATAAAACAGTTTTACATATATCCTGTAGGATTAAATATTTTAATGTGTGATCATAATCTGTTTTAATGTGTGGCTTGGAAGCAGGCCTACTTCCAAGTCACGATGTATAGTTGGGAATGTCATAATCCACTCAACCCACTATCATCAAAGTCCACTGATCTCGGAATGCCCATCGAGATACGATCGACTTTACCCACCTTATCCCCCCCTTGAGTGTCAACCCGCGGTTGATCCACTCAACAATTAAACAGACTGGGGCAACATACCACCAGTATGACATACCAGAGTTTTAGCTCTTGGTACTGCGGCGCAAGAGCAAAGACCTTCTTGGGCTCGCAATCAGTCAAAAGTTGCGCAAGGATTTTAACCTTGGTGCATTTTACTGACGTCTTAATTCTCTCTGGCCAAGTTCTTCTGGCTTCAGAGGTACATATATGATTCACAAAACCATTTTGGCATAACAACAACTTTAAAACAAAACATTTTCATATATTTGATTTTTGAAAAGAAAACATCTTTCATGCTTTAGATTTTTATATAATGAAAGCCCACCTTATTTTCTTACGGGTTTTGATTGCGCGGCAGCTGCTCAAAAGCAATACCTTGCCCAACGCGTTCCCCTTAACATATTAATCATAAAATAAGAATAAGACACACATTCACGAACCATATACTTGCATACATGATAATCCAATTAAATCTATTATACTCTTCCTATGGAATTAACTTCATAATTATCCACTTAGTTTACATTATGCTTACTTCTTCTTCTTAATTAAGAATCTTAGTCTTCTCAGTTAAACAAACACAGACATAATGACTCACCACACATATAGTTCACGTATCATATAAATTCCCCAAATTTCCAAACACAATTTCCATATCTTAACACTAGGTACTGCTATATGTTCACATTATTGCAATTATATCCTTATCTTTTATTCTAGTTCCTCGGTTACGAAAGTTCATCATAAAACTCATCATTTTCACCATTACAGTAACATGATATCAAGCTAAAATCTTACTTATTTCACGTTCAAAATATGCTATTAATCTCATATATTATGCATGAAAGGTACTAGGTTTTAACTTATGAAAGAAAGTCGAAACAACAAAGAACAACCGGCGGCTCGCGGGGAGGCCCGACCCAGGCGTAGTCAAGCTCACCCGCGCCCTGCCCGCGCTGCTTGACTGTGCCCAGAGGGCTGCTGCGAGCAGCCTCTGGCGCGGTCCAACCCTCGTCCGCGCCTCCACCGCGCCGGCGACGGGGCTGCGCCATTTTGCCTAATTTCTCCCAAATTCCGGCCACATTACAACACATATCACAACTACAACCAGTATTCACCATAAACACATGCTAAATATCACAAAAATCAAGTTGCAAGTACGATCAAACCCACTATGATGCATGAGATGATGATAATTTTAAGACAAGAGTTTCTACCTTCTTTCTCAAGTGGTTGATCGACAAAATTACAAAATTCCACAGCTAGCACACGACCTCACACCTCTATCAAGCTCCTAAGAACAATTACAAGCATCAAAACAAGGAGAATTCTAAGATTTGAGGTCAATCTAACTCAAAATTTCACAAACTATACTCCTCTGCCACAGTTTAAAGACGTGGCCATAACTCGGTCATTTCTTACCTGAATTGGATGAATGAGGAGTCCACAAGTATCTACTCTCGAAGATCTATGATTTTGCTTTTCACCCAACTTCAAATTCGGACGTCTCTTGGTCGGAAATGGCGTCTGAAATCTACAGCTTTGCTTCTCTCTACTTCTCTCTCTCTCTTCGTGTAACAGAATGAAGGAATGGTGTGTGTATTCTCTTCCCTAGTTAAATGAAGTGATGAGGCAGAGTAGAGTAGGCTTGGATAGTCATAACCTAGGTTACTAAGGGTAATACAAGTGTCCCTGCCATAATACACACACACACACACACACACACACACATATATATATATATATATATTCTGTAATTTCTAAATTGTGAGTGGAATTACATATATACATCTTCCCATATACCCATGCATATATATATATATATATATTTATTTATATTGATACCTCCAACATGATTCATCCCTCTTGTGCAATTAATCTCATAATCTTGCTCTAAATCCCTTGCATACCTTATTATAATTATCGGGGTATTACAACCCATCAAGTGTTGTAGTATAAACTACAAGATAACTTAACGAATAATTGAGCTAAAACACATTTGATAAACACTTGTTAAGTCGAGACCTTAGCAAGATAGGAGCTGGACTATATTAATACGTTCGCTGCATATAAAACACTCTGATCAGGGACCAACATTGTTATTGATGAAATTGATTGAGATATTGTTGCGATGGAAGCTTGGCTCTCGCTGAGACGATTGTAATATTGGTAGTGGTTGGAATTGTTGAGCGGTGGAGTGAAACTCCCGCATCTTGTTGAAATAACTGTGATGGGTTGATGATTGGTGAGATTGAAATGATTGGTTTTGTAATACCTCGAGATTAATTAAGCTAATTAATCGCTTAAGTATTGTAATGAAATAGTTACCTTCTCTTTTTGCGCAATAAATTGCAATTTAAGTTCGAAAAATCGATTACCTAATTCGAGCTATAGATATGTTCAGATGATCGCGAATCGATCGAACTAATTTTTGGAGACCCGTGAAGTGAGATATAATTTAGGTGTTGGATTATGGAATTATTGGAATATTACACCATGAAATTATGTTATTGCAAATTAGGGAAGAATGAGGAGTTTGAATGGAATAATTAGAAATTTTCTATGGAGAGAGGTGGCATGTTGCATGTTGAAGGTTGGACACTTGGCATGAAGGGGGGTGAAATCAAACAAAAGTGAGAAAAGGGTGAAACTTGCTCCCCACTTCACTCAAACATTACTCTCTCACTCCACCATAGCTTCCTTAGTACCCCATTCCCAAACCCCCCAGCTGCTACCTTTCCGGCCAGATCCCGACTGCCTCGGAGCGCCTCCGGCCAAGCCACCACCACCATTGTGAAGCCTGTTCTCCAAGGTTTCCGAGAAGCTAAGGCACACATCGTGAGGTCGAGTATCAAAGGAGATACGGAGGAGAGAAGTCACCCCACCACCCAGCCCCAAACCCCTTCTCGTCGCCACTTTCCCGGCCAGATACCGGCCGCCTTTGATCACCGACGGCCACACCACCCCAACCATTGTGTTCCTCGTTCTTCAAGGATTCTATGAAGTACTCGCACGCCCCATGAGGTGAAGTAACGAGAGAGTTACAAGCCAAGAAAGTTAGGCCGCCGGAGTGGGTAAGAAATCCGATTTCAGATTTTGTAACTCATTTATTCACGATTTTCTCGAGTCTAGAAGTTAAGGAATACGAATGTATAAGTCTAGAATCGAGTCTAGAAGTTAAGGAATACGAATGTATAAGTCTAGACTTATACATTCGTGAAGAAGGTTTTCCGGTGAGAAAACCCTCGTTTTAAATGTTTTGAGAAAACAAATGTTTAACGAATGTATATTTATTTAATTTCCTTATAATTTAATTACGAGTCTTCCGCTGTCTTGTTTTGGAAAATATTTGAAAAATTGTCAACCACGACTGTAGCGCGGCCCAAAGTTGGGAAAGTCAGTTAGGGGCGTTACAGGTTTATCCTTGAATGATTAATCTGATTTATGTGGGTTATTGTGTTTGGAAGGTCGTTTTTTTTAAATCTTGTTTTGAGTTGCGATTTATGATCATGGTAATTGATTAGTTGAGTTGTTATGTGATTTTTATTTAGAAATCGCATGATTTGTGTTATTTCTTAATTTTTAGTATGGTCATGAGCAATAGTCTTGAAGACTAGTGGAAGGTAAGCCAGGTAAGTAGTTGTTTGTATTATGTGGATTTACATTTACCAAGTCAGGTAAGTAGTGAACGAGACGGTAAATCTCCACTATGTAAATCTTTGGTGCATTGAACGTCTGAAAACCAAACTTCCCTTTGTTTTGTATAAACTTACCGTGTTGCTTTTGAACTCTACTAGATGATAGTTTTTTTGTACGAACTTAACCCTATAACCATCTTTTTGAATGTCAGCTTCCGCTTAATCTTGTTCGTAATAATATTATTTGGTGAGAAAACCTCGAGAGATAACCCGTCGCGCTCTTATAAGCCGCAGAAGTTAAATGGGGGCGTGACAGTTTTGAACATGATGATGTGCCAAACAAGCCAACCAAGGGCTACGTAAAATGGTCCATTGAGTCCAATGCAGACATGAATTAGAGGACAAACCCCTTTGAAGAGATGGGAATGATGGAGATCTAGTTGGCAATATTTATCAATATATTTCAAGAAAATTCATTGAAGATATGATTGAAGATTTTATTTGTCTTGATAAGATTTGAGAGTTAGTTATTTGAGTAGTTTTGAATTCTAACTTTTAGATATATTTTATTTCCTTATTTTATTAGGATTTGATTTCATTATCAGATTATGATTTTATTTCCTTATTTGATTAGGATTTGAGTTGGCCTATATATAGATCTTGTTATGGACTAATTTATTCAGTTTTCAGTTCAATAATAATTTTGTGAGTTATTTCTCCAATTTTGAAAACTCATGAATTTTTGTGGATTTCCTTGAAATTCAAAATTGACTTATAAACCGTACTTTCACATCCAATTGTGGCGTTTTCACCAAATTCGGTGTTGTTGACGCGAGTTGCTTACTGGGTCGTAGGAGTTCGTTTCGTCCTTACCTACGGTTCTTTGAGGGTCGACTTCAAAGGTGTTGATTTTCCACCATCGTATCAGTTTTCTTATTTCTGTTTCCATTTCACAATGTGTTGGGAAAATTATCTAAGTTTCCCTTCCCCAGTTGATAGCTTAAATCTTTGATTTGGTGTTTAAGTGTTTTGGTGCATCAAATCCTAAGTCCAACCAGCGTCAGTGTTGTCTCTGGATAGCTCTAGTTCTCAAAATGTAAAGTCCTGTTTAGGTCTTTTGAGTTGTAAGTCGTAGCTGATCAAGAC
>JAPKLW010002595.1:6064-38795 GCA_026898455.1 Plectranthus barbatus
TCCTTTTGTCTTTATCAGCTTTCTGCATTTTCATACTGATTTGAAACGCAGCACTCAAGTGCTGGTGTATATCTGAAAACTGGTATAACTGTGCAAACAAGGCTAAGATATTCTAAGTCTTGAGCTACCAGCTGACCAGCCAGTCGCCAGTCAGCTGAGTACTCATAGTGCCAGTTGACTTACCAGCTGACAAGGTCCCAGTCAGCTGAGTAACCAGCAGAGCGTAAGAAACGATTTAACACATTTTCCGCTGCCAAGTTATACCCTGATAATCCGGGACCAACAATGATTATGTTTTTTGTCCTCGTGGTTCTCGGGTTAATCCGCCCCTTTATAAGGATTCATTTATTTACCCATAAGATAAATTCGTGGTTAGACTTAGATTTTAAAATGTAATTAGGTTTATTCAATGTAATCTTTTATTTTAAAAATTAAAACTATAAAACGGAAAATGAAGAATACGAAGAACACGAAAAACGAAGGACCGTGCATCATCACACGATGGTGCCGGCATGGAAGCACGCCATGCAAGGTGGTCGGCGAAGGGACGCACAACAGCACGGTGGCACGGCACATGGCAGGCAAGCGGCGGCAGTGGTGCTGCGAAACCCAAGGGTTTTTCAGTGCGCGCGCGCACGCAAGGCACGAGCCATGCGGCCACAACCAGCCAGGCCAGTGCGTAGGGATGTCAATCGGGCAAACCCGTTGGGTTTCGGGCCAGTCCTATCGGGTTGCAGGTTAATCGGTTTAGGTTGAATCGGGCTAGAATTTTTTCGGGCTAAAAAATCTTGACCCTAACCCTTACCCATCGGTTTACGGGCTAGCCCGTCGGACCACTGAATTATTAATTATTATTTATTAATAATATCTTTTCACTCGTTTAATATTTTAAATAATAAAAAATAAACAAAATAATACTTCTCTCTTATAAAAAATGCATAACACATACAAATTCTTAGATAATGATAAACTAAAATATTAAAACACATTATTTTTTATTTTAGAAATATTTTAAAATTTAAAAATAAATAAACTTAACTATGTATTGAATATTATTTGAACTAAATTATATTATATAACTTAAAACTTAATTAATAAATATGATCTTCAATATTATAGGTAGATTTTAGTACTATAATTATAATAAATATATTAATAAAAAATAATCAGGTTAATCGGGCCAACCCGTCGGGTTTTTGGGCTCAACCCTACCGGGCCTCAGGTTATTCGGTCTCGAGCTATTTGGGCTAAATTTTTTTTCGGGCCAAAATATTTCGACCCTAACCCGCATTTTGGCTCGGGTTAATCGGGCCAACCTGCGGGTTTCGGGCTAAATTGACATCCCTACCGGCGCGGTAGTCCTGGGCCGGCGATGCGAGGGACGGGCAAAGAGGCCGGGAAGGCGGCGTGCAGCGGCCGGAGCGCGAGGCGCGAGCGCGGCAAGCCTGCGTAGCGCCGGCGGCGCTATCCCCCTTTTGGACGGCGACGGCAGGGCGAGGGTGGTGATGGCATGGCTCGGTAGCGGGGTCGCGGGCTGGGGATGGCGGCAGAGGAGCTGGACGTTCAAACCGGGGCACGACAAACCCTAGGGTTTGTGCGCGGTTCGTGCGAGCCTCTGGTCTCATCTCTTGCGCAATTCCGACAAGTCATGGAGGCCGACGGTGGAGAAGAAAGGTGATGGTGGTTCGGGCAACGGTCGGAGGAGGCGGAATCGTGGGCTGCAACCATGCACGTACGTGCATGGCTGCTGCGCGATGCCGGGGTCCCTTGCGGCGGCGGTGGTTTGCCGGTGGTAGCTCGTCGCGGCGAGTTATCGCGGGTTATTGGGATTGCAATGTGTGCCTAGGCCTGCGATTTGGTTAACTGGCCCAGTTGTCCAATTTTCTGATGAATCAAATCTTGGAGGCCCAGATTCAGAAAATAAATTCAGATCACAGTCCAAGTAGTGGGAGCCCAGTCGAAGATCTGTAAAAATAATTCCAACATGTAATAGTTAGAATTATTCTTATTATTTTTGTATCATGGGGGCCACAAGGACATTTTTTATTTATTTCATTATCTGTCTTCACATGATATATGTGTTTATATTAATTGTGCAACATATAAGCATGTTGTAGATAATAGGAGCACGTTTACTGCTTTAATTTATAGCTTTAAAGCATGCTATGTGATTTATTTTGTGTAATTAATTATAACTATAAATTTGGGGTTCGTGCTATGCATGATAAAATCTTAGCAATGTAAAAATTATGGCTACATAAAATAATATGTGCAATTGAACCTTATGAATTTAAAATTACTAAGCTCATAATTTAGTAAGACCTCCACTAAGCGATCCTTTATTGGAAGTGGGTAATTTATTAGGTAAACGTCTACATGTGTAGCTTGCTTAATGTATTATTCATAAGTTTTAATAGATAGGATTTTTTAAAACAAACATTTATTTGATGTGAGAAGTGGGAGTTCATGCGTAAACGTCTACATATGTAGCTTGCGTATTGAATTTTCATAAGTTATCTAGGGATTGAATTAAATGAGACAGCCTTATTATAGGGATTAGGTGTGTTCTAGTAGATCCTTATATGGGAGGGTTGGCTTTGGTGGTAAGCTAGCTTAGATGTTATCTAGAGTATAACTCATTTGTGAAGTCCCTGCTCAGTAGGATAATATGGTCTTAAGTTAGTCTCCAATTATTAATTCCATTTTTCTAAGGAACCCAGATATGGATTGGAATTAAAGGACTGGAATTGAAAGATGCAGTCTGGTTAAGTGTTTTGTTGTAAACGTCCACATGTGTGGCTTGCAATAGTAATACTTAGGCAAATTGGAGGAAACATTAATATTGTTTTATCATAAGGTTTCAATATTTAATTGTTTGCGACTATGTTTTAATTTCTTCTTTAATTTTTGTTTTCAGACATGTCTATTGCTCACGTTGTCAACCTCTTAATATCAAACCCTTTAACTGGTCCGAATTTTCCTGAATGGAAGTTTTGCTTCATGGAAATACTCTGCACTGCAAAACATGCCCATGTGCTTTACATGGACCCTCTATCTCCCAAGTATTGGAACTGTACTGGCTAAGAGCGAGAGTTCTATGACAGATCGGTAGCTTCTGATGAGTTTGCCCGCAGACTCATCATGAACAATCTGTCTAGAGAGTTAAAGCTCAAGTACAAGAAGTACCGGACTGCTGTTGAGATATGGAGGGACCTTGTGAAAGTATATGGGAAGGTGAGACGAACTGTCATTTATGATCTTGTGGAGGACCTTGTCTGCAAGAGGATGATTGATGGGAGTTCGTTGATTCTGCACTTCGTCAGTATGATGAGAATTATGTGAAAGTACAGAAAGGGAGGTGGACGAATAAGTAAGCGGGCGGAAATAATCATTGTTCTGCACTCTCTATCTGATTCTTATAATGATTTCATCAAGTCCCTCGGTACCAGGCACAAGTTTACTCTTCCTGAGTTACTCTCGGCCCTGATGCGAGAGGAATCTGACCTGATAGCATTAGAATTTACTCCAACTTTGTCAGCCTTTGACAAGACAGTTGCTGAAGCAAAAGAAATGCTTAAAAGGTTAGATGAAGCTGATCTGGCAGAAGACGTCATCAGGCCATGCAAACGCAAGCGAAGTGAAGTAGATTGTCTAGTGCCTAGCACGGTAGACAAGGTACGCCATGTGCATTTATAACAGAAACATGTTTAGCATCAGTTTCTACCCATTCTTGGGTAGTGGATACTGGAGCTACTGATCATGTTTGTTATACTTTGCAAGGGCTCAGGCCGACAAGGCAACTGAAGCATGACGAGATTTCCATCTCAATGGGCAGCGGAGAGCGAGTCTCAGCAGTAGCCATTGGAGATTTTACTTTATATTTTGAAAATAATGTTTTGATTTTGAGAGATATTTTATATGTGCCGGTTTTTTGGTGGATATTCAGTTATTTTTTATAGTGGAGTTTTTATCATTGGTAATAATGGTGTTATCTGTCGTGGCAAACTGATTGACTCTCTCTATATCATTGATTGTTTGCATAAATCTTCCGTGAATGTTGCAAACTCATCCAATAATAATAATCATTTCAAGAGAAAGTTTTCTTCTGGTGAGGATCAAACATATCTCTGGCACTTGAGACTAGGTCACATCAATCTAAAGAGGATTAAAATATTATCATGCGATGGGCTCTTAGATTCTTTTCAAGTGGTACCGCATCAAATCTGTGAATCCTGTGTAGAGGGAAAGATGACGACCAGGCCTATTAAGGCAAGTCAGTCTCGAGCAGAGGATGTGTTGGAATTGATCCACTCTGACTTATGTGGACCAATGTCCACGCAAGCTCGTGGAGGTTATGAGTACTTCTCCATATTCATTGACGATTACTCAAGATTCGGATATGTCTATTTGCTTCGCCACAAGTCTGAATGCTTTGAGAAATTCAAAGAGTTTAGGACTGAGGTGGAAAAGAAGCTAGGTAAGACTATCAAGACACTACGATCAGATCGTGGTGGAGAATACCTCAGTAATGAGTTCTTGCAGTACCTGTTAAACAACGGGATTACATCCCAGTGGACTGCACTAGGAACCCCTCAACAAAATGGTGTAGCGGAAAGAAGAAATAGAACTCTCTTGGAAATGGTCAGGTCGATGATGAGTTATGCAAGCTTGCCGATTTCGTTTTGGGGATATGCCTTGGAGACAGCGGCCAATTTGCTTAACCTGGTAACTTCCAAATCAGTTCCTAAAACGCCGCTGGAACTCAGGTATGGGTGAAAGCAAAGTTTGAACAGAGTGAGGGTTTGGGGTTGTCCAGCATATGTGCTGACAAAGGAACCTGATAAGTTAGAAAGTAGGTGTAAGCTGATGCTCTTTGTAGGATATCCCAGGCAAACGAAAGGTGGTTACTTTTATTGTCCTGAGAATCAGAAAGTGGTTGTCAGTACCAACAAAGGAAGAGATTCCATCAGGAAAGCCCAGTGTAGGGGTAAATCCACCTGAAATAGGTGAGGCAATACCAACACTGCCACTAATGCAAGGTATGGGACCAACGGGTACTGTGCCAACTACTGACACGATTCAGATGCCTCATCGCAGTGGGAGGGTTGGCCACCAACCCGAGAGGTATATGTTGATGGGAGAGTCCTCTGACTTGATCCCAAAAACTGGACTGGATGATACCGATCCCTGGACATATGACGAGGCGGTATCTAATAAAGATGCAGACAAATGGCTGATCGCCTTGGATTCGGAAATAGAATCCATTACGGCTATGGATGTATACCAGAAAACTGATTTGCCAGATGGCTATCGAGCCATAGGGTGCAAATGGGTATACAAAAGAAAGAAAGGAGCGAATGGTGAAATTACAGCTTTCAAAGCAAGGCTGGTGGCGAAGGGTTATAATCAGAAAGAAGGTGTAGACTATGACGAGACCTTCTCACCGGTAGCCATGCTTAAGTCCATTCGAATTCTCCTAGCCATAGCAGCACATAAGGACCTAGAAATCTGGCAGATGGATGTCAATTACCCTTCAGACATGGCATACATCTTTCCAAGGATCAGTGTCTGGTGACACAAAAAGAGAAAGATGACATGAGGAACGTGCCATATGCATCGGCCGTGGGGAGCCTCATGTATGTAATGCTATGTACGAGGTCAGATATCTGCTTTGATGTAGGCATGGTAGCAAGATACCAGTCAAAGCCTGGACAGGCGCATTTGACCGCGGTAAAGTATATACTCATATACTTGAAAAGGACTAGAGATTATTGTCTCGTCTATCATTGTGAGGAGTTGTGCCCTGTGGGTTATACTGATTCGGATTTCCAGGCAGACCGAGACGAAAAGAAGTCCACCTCTGGCTATGTGTTTACATTGGGAGGTGGGGCCATATCATGGAGGGAGTGCAAACCAGAAGTGCATTGCTGACTCCACCATGGAAGCAGAATATGTGGCATCTTCTGAAGCTTCGAAAGAAGTAGTATGGTTTCAAAACTTCCTTCTGGAGTTGGACGTGATTCCAAAGCTGCCCAAGACCATCACGGTATATTGTGATAATTCGGGAGCTGTGTCTAATTCAAAGGAACCACGAACTCACAGAGCAACAAAACACATTGAAAGGAAGTACCATATTATACGAGAAATCGTAGCAAGGGGTGATGTGCTAGTAGAGAAGATTGATACAAAAGAAAATCTAGCGGATCCATTCACAAAAGCTCTGCCTCAGAAGGTCTACGAGATGCATGTACGTAACGTAGAATGATTTATGTAATAGCTAGATTAGTTTAGAAGCGTTATACTCTTGAAAGCACCTGTATAATGCTTTCAGTATAAGTGGGAGATTGATGGATTTATGTACTGAAAGCATAATCATTGGTATATTATGTACAAGGTCGATTAGTTAATATACTAGGAATCATAAATGTTGTATGTGCATCTCCTGTCTGAATTAACAAACATGTGTCGCAAACAAATTTATCCTCTTATCTTGTCGATAGGGAGATCATACAGTGTGTAGTAGATCACGGAAGATCGTATGGATGTTTGACCTAGCGAGATATAAATAGTTATCACAGCTGAGACAGTTCCAGGATAAACTATCACTGTAGGCTGCAGCATACGTAGTAATAAGCATCTTATCTTGGATGGCTTGGTATGCTGGTGTGGGGCACACATTGATAAGGACCTAAGTCGAGATCGATTCTTTTATCTGACATTAAAAGAATCTAGATCTCAATGGCTTGATGAGATCCTAAGCCTATTTGAAGGTACAGAAGTATATGCAGATTGTGTATTACTTTGAGTTGTAGTGAAAGGCTCTGGTTGAGCTTGTATATCTGTATCTTGGGTAATAGCAGTTTGTGTATGACTGTCTGGTACTGGAACTAGGTAACCACATCCAGTATAGGATGGTGACATTCCCTGAGCAGCTCAAAAGGTTCGTTATGCTAAAGTCCTGCAGGCTGATTAAGTTCAAGTATAAGTGAAAAGGTTTGAGTGGATTGACTCAGGAATATAAGATGTTAATAAATTAAATAGCTTATCAGAGCTTAAATTAATTAACGAAGGTATGTAACCTTAAATGTGGGGATATACCGAGCCCATGCAACCTGTACCTCAAAACGTGGTAGCAAATAGGTAGGACAATATTGATTCTCTGGTGGAATAAATCAGTATTAATTAATTAATTATATTCTGGGTTGAATATGGGAATTAATTAATTGATAGGCCTTATATGCTATTTGCATTCTGGTCCCTGGTCTGGCCCATGAAACTCAGGCTCAAATAGAAGTCCAGTATTTTCCTATAAATAAGCCTCAGTTCCTCAGATCTGAACACATCACAAGATCATAAGTTGCACACAACAAACCAGAATTTGGGAGCTGTGGTGATCGACTAGATCTGAGAAACGAGGAGGAAATTCTGCTTCTCAACCGGGCAAAGAATCTGAAGGGAATTTTTACCAGATATTCAGATTGAGTTGGGATACAGATCAAAAGATCAGATCAGGAGGATCTTCTTTCTTCTCTCCCTCTTCTGTTTTTGAAAATATCATTGTATTTTCATCAGATTTAATTCCTTTTATCTGTTAGGGAATTAATCTTTGTGCGTGGGAAAAAGATTCGCACTCGTTTTTCAGGGTTTCGCAATCCAGGTATTCCGCATAAACCTTCTTTATGCATAATCAATAGGAGCATGCAAGGAATAATCATAGGCATAGCAATTTATTTTTGATATTCCAATTAACGATCCGGGCAAACGAACTTTGTGATTCAGTTCACGAATCCTTTCACCAACACCATCATGACAGCTTACTTCGGCTGACTCAGTTTGGAGAAAGATCCTGCTCCGCAATATACCATCTGAAGTGCTATATCACTCAAAGAATTTTACAGAGGTCTCAATTCGGAGACCTTTGTAGGTGAGTGGAATCTGTCTTTATGCTCAGGTTTCTTCCATACATGCCAATGTCTTTCTTTTGCCCCAGCATCATTCTTTAAGTAATTTGCGATGTTCTTGCCAGCTTTAGGTAGGCAGAAGAACTCGGCAATTGTATCTGCACTTATCAGCATTGGAATCTTATTGACCTTGGTGCGAAAGGATTTTCCACCTTTGTCGACAACAGCATTTTCATAAAATTCGGCAACACGTCGAGGCTTGAATTTATGAGGTCGTGACTCTAGAAACTGTATGACCCCCTCTTTGTGTAGCTTGTCATAAATGTCCTCATGTGAGCACCAATAATCAAGTTTTTTTAGATTTAGGATTTTCTCTTTAACAACTTGACTTACTCGGATAACCTTGTTCGAGAGATCGGCGGCATCGACAATGTCATTTGATCGACACTTTAATTCCTTGTGAGTGAGTTCTTCGGTAGAAGCACCCTTCTCTGATCTCCTTGATTCGGTTGGACCTTCACCTAAGGATGGCTTTCTCTTCCCCATGATGTAGAACGGGGTAGGTTGATGAGGATACCAGATTGAGAGAGGGGCGGATTTGAAATGAGTCTGTTACAAAATTCGATTTAGGGTGAGGCACAATTGGAGGGTTTTAATCGAGGTTTCGGGTGCAATTAGATCCAAGGCTGGGATGAGCTTTCACTTTATGCAATCTTTGGCTGTGAAGAAATCTGACGTAAGAGCGTCTGTTCCTATTCTATTGTGATGTATACGTAGCACGTGATCGTGGTTACGTGTCACCATGTAATACGCCATGGCCTGACGTCCTTTGAAAGTTTCCATCCAGCTGACGGGATCAGTATGATTCATGTCTTCCTTTAGGAGAGAAAGACAGTTTTCCTTTGATTCTTTCTATTCGAAAACTGTTGTGCCAATTACTAACTGTCAAAATGTGATGGTAGTGGATCCGCAAAACTGTTGGGACAATTTTGTAGAAAGTAGTTTCACGCTTCTTTCAATGTAGATCTCAGAGACCATACTCTTCACCATGACCTGTCCCTGATCTCTGCTCTCTTTGGTGTAAAGTCTGCTCGTCCACGTGTCCATGCTTAATTGATCCATGTGAAACTGGTTGAATATTGCGTCTATAAATACCTTCTTCTCATGGATCAGAAGATGTGCTCAACCCTTCTCTTCCAAACGATTACTTTCTTCCTCAGAAAAATGACCATTCATGCCCATACTGAGATAATGAGGGGTAAGATCTTAAATCCGACAGGGTTGCTGGTGGAGTACTGGGAGACTCCTGACATCCATAGCTCTGTCATGAAGGCTTTGAAAGTTAATCAGCTTGATTCCTTTGTAACTTGACGGCCATATAAGTTTCATGACAATGCGCTAAGGGTTATTGTTGAGAGATGCTATGTGGCAGAGGGTCACGAGATTCATGCCTATCTCCATGTGCAGGAGATATGCTGGTCTTCGGAGTCCTTTTCTCTCAACTTTAGATTCCCCTATGGTATGATGCCTTTGATGGACAATCGGGAGGATGAGACAGAACCAAAGTGGTATGCCTTGCAAAACTGGAGAGGAACCCCTGTAGATTTCCATCCAACAGTTTGTTTGAGCCACCTTTCGTCTAAATATCGAGTGATATTTGATGTTATTAATCAAATAATTGTTGGAAATCCTTCACATGTTACGAGCTTCTCCCTGCAGGTGTGGAAAGTGATGATGGCTTTCGATGACGAGGCTGAAGTTGACTGGGCTTCCTTTATATTTGATCAGTTGAGATATGCACTCGAGAATCTGCCGGCTCTCTCTGTTCCATATGGAATGCCTTTGAGTTTGCTCATTGAGTATTAGTTTCCAGAGTACAGTCGAGGTGGCTGGTCCAACATCTTGGATTCAGATTTCTACCCCCCACGACGTCTTTCTATTGGTTGATCTCCTCTGCCTTCTGTTGAATCATCTCTATTGTATTAATCCTTTATTGATGTAGGCTTGGGGTGTATTGTCCCCCTTTTTTTATTTTATACAAAGTATCTTGTACTGCATTTCGCTTAATGAAATCTCCTTTTCTGACTCTAACTATCTGAGCCACAGTTTCTATCATATGTGAAGCTATCTGGAGTGTGTGTGATTCTCCCTTGTTAATCACAGTTTCCTTCAGATCCTTAGAGTATCTTGTATTGTTTGTGAATCTTATCCTAGGATGTGATGCAACGTCTGAGCTTTGTACCTTTGCAGTCTGTCTCTTCCAGATTCTGACCCCTTTAGACCTAGTAGATGTCAGGCTGATGCAGTATTTTCTATCAAGTAAAAATTATTGAAGAGGAAGACTCAACTCGCCCGTTGTTTTGAGTAAAAGGGATTGATTTATAAACTTAAATATCTAGACGCGATAAAATGATTTTGAATGATCAATTATAAACTACCTACAATTCTAAAGATTAATGCAAGTAACTAAATAAAATACCAAATGACTATGTAATATTACCAAAGAGAGAACAGTTGAGGAACATAAGATGAATTGAGTAGATTAGGAATACGTTTGGACTTGTCAACTCTACGAACCAATTTCCAATAAATAGTTTGAATCAATTCACTTACTCTAGTTATTACCCTTAGTACCGGTGCAACAACAGTAGATTAATCTCAATCTCAACCTAAGTCTAGGTTTATTGACTTCAATTAACTCCCAATAGCTCAAGAATTAAAGACCTAGACCTCGAATCACCTATCTTCTAAGTGAAACAACACCCAATTATCATTGCAATCCCCTCTAATTAACAAGCCTATCAAGCTAGTTCATTGAGGCATAAATCCCAACACATGGTGATCAAACATGCAAGGGGCACAAACTCAATACCACAATAATAATCAAACCATGGAAATTCAATAAATCAAATACAAACAATATTCAGAATCATCTCCAATCACATCCTAATCCTCAACAATGAGTTTAGCTACTCATGAACATAATGAAAAACATCAATATCTCAAAAGGTAACATACAGGAAATAAAGAACAAGAAATCTTAGGCTTTGGGATGAATATTCAATTCTAGCTTCGATTCCCTTCTTCAATCTTCAATTCCAAGCCGTTGAACTCTGTTTTCTGATCCTCCTTCGTGCCTTTTCTCCCTAGGGTAAATAGAATGTCGAACCCTATTTTGTGACCTTCCTCAGCCTTTTATTGTTGAAAAATCTGCAGCCTTAGTGATTCGGTCCCGAGCGGGACCTCCTTTGGAAACCCTCCTCCCGAGTGGAATGAAAGGTTGATTGCTATCAAAAACCCCATCTCGTCCCGAGCGGGACAGACCTGTCCCGAGCGGGACAGGCTTCGAATTATTAAATCCATGTCAAATTCACGTCAAATTTCCGAGTTCCAAGTGGAACGGAGCCTCCCGAGCCTCTGTCCTGAACGGAACAGGTCTATCCCGAACGGGACATGCTTCGAATTCTGCCCTTTGATAAGCTCGTTATTTCACTCACTTATCTATATTATTTTTATATTATTTTATGTAGATTTATTGAGTTTATATATATATTTTATGCATGATGTCAATATTAGGTGGTTTTAGGTGTGTTTTGAAGTTTATGCAGGTTTTTAGGCCTAAACTCACGAAAAAACCGTTCCGAAAGCAGTGACGTGTAAGATTAGCAATGAAGAGTTCTTCCACAAGAGGAATTCGAGCTATTGGTGCATGGCAATGGATGATGCTTTGAGTTAGCTCTCCAACGCAACTGGAATCGGGTCAATCGGAGTTTGGGAGAGGAAGTTATGGCCAAAATCGTGAGACCGCGCAGAAGGGGAAAAGGCAGATCGACGGAAGCAAAGGCCGCATCGATCGTTGCCAATGCTCGTCGATCGACGAGGATGTTCCAGGCCCAGCGATAGACGCCAGATTGCCACGGTCGACGCGCATGCGGGAAACCTAATCCGGATCTGATTAATGCATATCTAGCCCTAGATTTGATATGATACACCTCCACCTCTATATATATCCTTGTAATTTCGATTTTTAAGTGTGCTTCATTCTAGATTTCAGATTTAGAGAGATTCCAAGAGTTTTTAGAGTTTTATGTTTGAAGACAAGTTCCTGCGGGAAGATTTCCGGATTCCAGTTCTTATGCAATTCAGGTTGTATTTTTCTATGATGAATATTACCATGAATATGTGTAACTAAATCCTTTCTCTAATTCTAGGGTTTCGAACTATCAATGTATGCATATTGTGATTAATTGAATTATTTTCCCTTTCCCTTCGTAGTTTGTGAAATCTGTGCTTATTCATAATCTTGATTTGTTGGCCACATCTTAGGATTATCTAGTTGATTACTTGAGACGTAACTGTGATAGTTTTCAATCGTAAGAGATTTTCACAATATAATCTGATTTCTTGTCGTAACTGAAGGAGATTGATTGTAGGAATAAATCTGTAGATCTTTGGAGTTAGTTAATTTATCTTGAGACCGAGCGGAGATAGGTAATTAATTAATCTACTTTACGAATTGTTCAACAAAGAAGTTCGTAATACTTTTCTGATGTTTCACTACGAAGAGGAATTAAAATTGGGAATTAATCAATTCATTCATACATGTCATACTTGATAGGTAGATATCCCTGGAATCTGTGCTTCTCTTATTTGAATCTAAAAGCTTTTTAATTTCCTGTTTAATTTTCATTAGCAAGTATTACAATTTTCAAAACAACCAAAACTTTTAATTGCTTTTCCTAACCAGTGTTTTCAAGAACGTCTGATTTAGTATTTAGGATTCTTCGTTGCTTCATTCCCCTGGATCGATAACCTTAGGGTTTACAAATTTATTTGCCACTATTTCTATAATTAATCTGTAGAAATTACAGTGATCACCCTTCACGCTCCAAGTTTCTGTCCCGAACGGAATGGGTCAGCACCTTTGCCAAATTTTGCTCCAAAAACTCGGATTTTTTGCTCGTTTTATGCCCTGCACACTCAAAATACCTCTCGAACACCAAGTGAAGGTAAGTTAACAAAAAGAAAAGATATGTGTGTGATTTGTGCACCTAATCCACATCAAATCATTCAATTCAATACCCTAAAAATATCACAAATTACACACATATAAAACCCCCAAACTTAAGCCTTTGATTGTCCTCAATCAAAAACAAAAACTAGATTTTCATTCACTTGGTGCAATGCTTCACGGCTCACCACTATCTATCAATGCATATTTCGATTTCACAAATTTGTCATTATCCACCATGTTTTTTATTAATGCAAAGAACTCAACCTTACCGGCATGTGATCATATAAAGGTGTAACACTCACACTCAGCTGTATAGGGTTACTTTTCTTTCTCTCAAGCCCAAGTACACAAGTTTCATTCATATTGTTCATCTCTACCACATTCGTTCACATTGAAACATCGTCTTAGAATCAAATAGGACTTTCATCGGGTTGTAATGTGACTTACTAAGAGGTAGGGTGTTTTAGGCTAAAGTGACTCATTCATCCCCGACCCTCTTCTCAACATTCAACCAATCAACCTTTCAACACAGAAGTAATAACTCTTGTTCCACAGTCTGACAATTTCTCACTTTTCATCGCTCGATATGCAAACAAACCTCTTTTCTCCTCTTTTTATTCTTTTTTCTCTTCTTTTTTTTCTTATATATTCTTTCTACAACCCCAAAAGATTTTCCAAATCATTATTTTCATTTCACTCACAAAATTCAATCCAAGCACTTCATTTCTTCTTCTCTCAGACCTCGTCCCAACCCTCAAACTTGTTCCTAAGCATATATTAAAGAATTTAAGGCTCAACTTGGCTCCTAAACAATGGTTAGGGTAGTTATGTTTCCACCTTATTCTCCAACAGTATCAAAGGTAGGTACTAAGAAGGAACGGCCTAAGATCATTTTCTAGTTCAATGTGACATGTTAAACAAAGTGGTATCGACAGACTCTAGTTATTCCACTTGTGCCTCGCCTCTCACAACCAATCAATAATGAGGTATAAGGACTCATTAGGCTCAAAACTCACAAGTTCAAAGGTGTTGAGTTCTAAGCATTAATATAACATGACGTCAAGTGCAAAATTTGTTCAACCAAGGCATGCATCAACTTGTGGTTATTCCGCCCTGTCATAAGCTCAAATGAAATCAAATCATGTTCATGCCTCATCACGAATTCAATCTTAAGCCAAAGTTATCACAATCAAGCCCACTTCACTTGCAATCACTTAACTCAAAATAAATCATACAATTCATGCTTAGCGTGAGAATTAAGTGTTAGAGTTTGTGTACCCCACTTCCATCAGTTTTACAAGGTGGAATAAAAGAAAATTTGGCATGGTTCCAACTGTTCAAGCTCTATCCACCTGCTCCAAATCACCACAGAAAAACAGCAAAACAATTACTCAAACAAGATTTAGATCATATCATTATACAACCCCATCGAATGACTCAAAGCAACTAAATAAGACTAAACACTAAAACAGACTAAATAAAAGTAAACAATGGTAGAGAAAAGATAAAGCAGTCTAAAATAACAAGTAGGGAAGAGAGAAAACCGACGTCCGTCCTACCCCCCAAACTTAGTCCAGACACGACTAAGTTTGAAAAAAAGGAAAGGCGGTGATCACTGCTGGTTCGGGCCCAGAGCATCCTCATTCAGTCGGCGCCGCCGATAGTAGGCTGGAAGCTGATTGTACAAATCATGCACCTCGGTCTCAAAGCCGGTGAGTCTATCATTCATCTGATCAAATCTGTGTTCAAACCACTCTCTCTGGCTTACCATATCAGCCCGCAATGCCGTCACCTCTGTCCCTAGGCCGGCCATCCTCATGTCCAATCCTGCCATGGACGTGGTCATACCCCTCATCAAGCCTAGCATCTCTGTCTGCCAAGGGCTATAGGAGCCAACTGCTGATGACCCGACACCCTCATCGTCCCGTGGCTCCTCGTCATCCATCAACTCCTCACCGCGGTCCTCAGGCACAATAGTAGAGTGATCATATCTCGAATAGGTCCCATTGCGCCCTTTTTTATACCATAACTCCTTATGTGTCGGCGTGTCCAACAACCAATTGCTCGGGCCATCCTGAGTGATAACCAATGTGGTAGCTGTGTTTGGGAGCATCATCCAGGCATCGTTAACCACCTTGTATAAATAGGCATTCGGTCCCGGGGTGGCAATGTACTTCACCAGCGTGAGGACTGGATAATCCACCACAGCCGGTGGTACCTCTGTTTCAGCCCGTGGGATACCAAAATGGTCGAGAATGGGCGTGATCAGTCCACCACTGTAGATGTGGCTCCGCGTCTGCGAGGGTACACGACTCTATTTATCCAAAGCTAAGGCGGCCATGGAAAAAGGTACTCCAGCGAGCATCGAGTAAAGCATATAAAGCTTTGCCACGGTCACATTATTAGACTCATGTCTCCCGGACACTGAGTTTGAGATAGTCTTGTGGATGTATCGGAGCACTGGGTTCCTAATGAGGGAACCCTTCACCAACTTCATCTTCAAACTCCCAAGTACAACCTCTCCAGAGATCTGCTGCCAAAACTCCTTTGGATGACAATCAGCGGGCATAAAACCCGAGCCTTTTTCACAACCATAGATTTCATCCAATTGTGCACGGTCCAAGTTATATTTTTTTCGCCCAACTTAAAGGTCAAGTGGCACGGCCAATTCCCAGGACTCCGACGAACACTAGCCGATGCCAAAAATTCCTATGTTTGCTCATCGTAGGCGGGCCACCGTTCCTTGAGCATCTTATCCCAGCCAATATTGTGGAAGAGTGTTTCCACGTCATCCTTTATCCCCAATCCTACTAGTGTAACGGGACAAGGGTATCTGGAACCACAAACAACGAACTGGCTAAGAGTCTGGAGTGCCTTGAACTCATCGTCAATGAAATTTGAGGGGCGTGCAACACGGGGTTTGGGTCCCATAATAACTGGTGTTGGCCAGAAAAATCGAAAGGAGTGCAAGAAAATCGAAAGGGTACCGTTCGGGAGAAGGAGATACGAGCAAATGAGCTCTGTTCCGCGCGTCCTGCTTTTATGTCGTGATGTGTCCCGAACGGGATGAGCCCTATCTCGTTCGAGATGGCTCGACCGGCCTGCTTAATGCACCCTAGTTCAGATCAGTCCCGAACGGGACAGAGGGCTCCCATTCGGGATACGCCTCGGCACTCGCATTTTTTTTTCTCGACAAATCTCCTCCCGAGTGGGATTTCGGCCTCCCACTCGGGATACATCAAATCTCGCCTCGGCTGCCGTTCAAGATGGGGCCCTCCCGTTCGGAATGGACCACAACATTTCTGTCGGAATGGCATTTTTTTCTCCTCCGAGTGGAATAGAATGCCCCCGTTCGAAAGCATGTTGGTCCAAAGTGGGACATGGCTCTCCCACACGAAAATTTCCCCCACGTTGAAGGATTTCTTCCCTACATCACTCCAAACAACTCCGGACGAACATTAGTAAAGTTAACTCCCCTAAACTCGACACGACGCAACATAATTTAGAAAACTACACATGCAAAACTATAAAAAAAACAAAGCAATTACATTGAGCTTGGGTTGCCTCCCAAGAAGCGCTTCATTTATCGTCGGGAGCTCGACGAACTTACCTCCTTATCTCTATCACGCAAGGGAGATTTCGTTCACAACCAGAGGTGGCTCGGAAGTGTGAAATCTCTTGATTCGGTGCCCATTCACCTTAAAGTAGTGTCCTTCTTCTGTCTCGAGTTCTAGTGTACCAGTCTCGAACACTTCATGCTCCTTGTACGGACCTGACCAACGAGAACGGAATTTACCCGGAAACAATTTTAAGCGAGAATTAAACAAAAGAACCAAATCACCTTTGTAAAACTCCTTCACTCGAATATGTTGGTCATGAAACCGTTTGGCTCTCTCCTTGCATATCTTCGTATTGTCATAAGCCTCTTATCTCCATTCTTCGAGCTCATTCAACTTCTGCACCCAATCCCCTTGAGCTTTCAGAAAATCCAAGTTCAAAGTTTTGATGGCCCAAAACGCCTTGTGCTCAACCTCGACAGGGAGGTGGTAGGATTTTCCATTGACTAACTGATACGGGGACATGCCAATTGGTGTCTTGAAATCTGTCCGGTAGGCCCACAAAGCCTCATCAAGTCTCTTGCTCCAGTTTTTCCGAGTCAACACCGCTTTCTCTAGCACCTGCTTAATCTCTCGGTTGTCCAATTTTGCTTGTCCATTGGCTTGTGGGTGATAGGCGGTTGTGACTCTTTGCCGCACTCCATACCTTGCCAAGAGTTTATCCATGAGTTTGTTGCAGAAGTGACTACCTCCATCACTCACCAAGGCCCTAGGAATGCCAAATCGAGCAACTAAAGCCTGCAAAAACTTCAGCACCACTTGAGAATCATTAGTAACAGTGGGTATGGCCTCAATCCATTGAGACACATAATCCACAGCAAGAAGAATAAACTTGTAACCAAAAGATGGTGGAAAAGGGCCCATAAAGTCAATTCCCCAAACATCAAATATGTTAACCTCAATAAAGATCTTTTGGGGCATCTCATCCCTTCGGGTTATATTCCCCATCCGTTGGCATCTATCACAAGCCCTAACCATAGCCACACAATCCTTAAACATAGAAGGCCAATAAAACCCACAAGCAAGTACCTTCAATGCGGTGCGGTTTGCACCAAAGTGACCTCCACTTACAGATTGATGATAGTCTTCAACAATCTTCCTCCATTCACTCTGATGAACACACCTGCGAATAATACCGTCAGCACACCTACGAAACAGACATGGTTCTTCCCAGTAGTAGAACCTGGCCTCCTTAAGAAACTTCTTCCGCTGATAGGGCTCCAAGTCCGGAGGCAACACACCTGCAACTAAAAAATTGCAAAAATCTACATACCATGGAATACTAGCTACAACCACACTCAAAATTTTCTCATCAGGAAAATCCTCTCTAATTAACTCCTCCTTATCATCTCCATCAACTGGATTCTCTAACCTAGATAGATGATCTGCTATCACATTCTCACATCCTTTTTTTTATCTCTAATCTCCATGTCAAATTCTTGCAAAAGCAAAATTCATCTAATCAACCTAGGTTTTGAATCAGTTTTAGCAAAAAAATATTTAATGGTTGCATGATCAGTGTAAACCACAGACTTTGATCCTACCAAATAAGCACGAAACTTATCATAAGCAAAAACAACAGCAAGGAATTCTTTCTCAGTCACAGTGTAATTCAATTGAGCAGGATTCAACATTTTGCTAGCATAGGCAATAACTCTAAATATTTTATCCCTAATCTGTCCAAAAGCTACCCCCAAAGTAGAATCGCTAGCATCACACATCAACACAAAATCCTGCTCCCAATTCGGAGTCACTAAAATTGGAGCTGTAACTAATGCTTTCTTAAGAGCCTCAAAAGCCTTCACACAATCCTCACCAAAGTTAAAAGGTACATCCTTCTCTAGAAAGCTACACAAAGGTTTGGTTATCTTGCGAAAATCCTGAATAAATCTTCTATAAAACCCAGCGTGTCCCAAGAAACTCCTAACCCCTTTTTCTGTCTTAGGCACATGAAGTTGTTCAATTGCTACCACTTTAGTCTTATCAACCTCTATCCCCATACTAGAGACCTTATGACCCAATACTATACCCTCTCTAACCATGAAGTGACATTTTTCCCAATTTAACATCAGATTAGTCTCCTCACACCTTTGCAACACAGTTTTCAAATTTTCTAAACAATCATCAAAAGACAAGCCAAAAACAGAAAAATCGTCCACAAAGACTTCCATAATATTCTCAATAAGACCATGAAAAATGGACATCATACACCTTTGAAATGTTGCCGGTGCATTGCACAACCCAAAGGACATCCTCCGGTAGGCAAAAATCCCGTAGGGACAGGTGAAAGCTGTCTTGTGCTGGTCTTCAGGTGCCACCACAATCTGATTGTATCCGGAGTATCCATCCAAGAAGTAGTAGTGAGATTTACCTGCAAGACGGTCAAGCATTTGATCAATAAAGGGTAATGGAAAATGATCTTTAAGAGTTGCATTATTTAAAGCTCTGTAATCAATGCAGAAACGTCATCCGGTAGTCGGTCTCTCAATCACTTCCTCGCCTCTTGACTTGATAACCTTCTCGAACCCCCCTTTCTTGGGAACCATGTGAGTCGGGCTGACCCACTCACTATCACTCGGGTCATAGATAATATTATTATCCAACAGCTTTAGAACCTCCTTTTTCACCACCTCTTGCATCTTTGGATTCAGTCTCCTTTGAGGTTGCCTCTTTGGCTTGCTCCCTTCCTCAAGAATGATCTTGTGCATCACAATAGACGGGCTGATCCCCCTTATGTCGGAGATCTGCCACCCTATAGCTGATCTGTGCATCCTCAGAACCCTTGAAAGTTTCTCAATCTCCACAGCAGACAATGCCGAGGCAACAATGACTGGATATGTGTCATTCTCCCCAAGGAAGATATATTGGAGGCTGTCTGGCAATTTCTTCAACTCCACCACCGGGGCTTCGTTCTTGCTCTTTTCCCTCTTGAATTTTGCCTCCTGCTCTTCCTCCTTAGTCCTCAGCTCCAGAAACTTGACATCCTGCTTTGGTTTGAGCTCTGGTGTGTAATCCAATGCCTTCACCATTTCTAGAAACTCATCACAAGCCTCATAAAGCTCATCAAAACCACAGTTAGAGTATAAGGAATCATGAATAACCTCTTCTAGTGCATCTCTCTTCTCATAACCACATGATAAAGGAGTAGATATTACCTCAATGTTGTTGCACTCTTCATACTTGTCCTCATGCTTCTTCATTGCATCGGAGATGGAGAATGAAATCTCTTGATCGTTGAAGCGGAGAGTCAGCTCTCCCTTCCTCACATCAATCAATGCTCCCCCAGTAGCTAAGAATGGCCTCCCAAGAATCAATGGCACATTCTTATCTTCCTCCATATCGAGGACCACAAAATCTGCAGGGAATATAAAGTTATTAACTTTTACCAGCACGTCTTCCATAATTCCCTTCGGATAGGATAGGGAGCGATCTGCCATTTGGAGAGTAATGGTGGTCGGTTTAATCTATCCAATCTGCAGCCTCTTGAAAATAGAAAGCGGCATCAAATTGATGCTCGCACCCGAATCACACAAAGCATGGCCAAACTCCAATCCTCCAATGACACATGAAATCGTGAAGCTCCCTGGATCTTGCCTCTTGAAAGGCATTTTTTGCTGGATCACCGCACTACATTCTTCGAATAGATTCACAGTTTTGAACTCTCCAAATCTCCTATTCTGTGTCACCATCTCCTTCAAGAATTTTGTGTACCCTGGAATATCCTGTAATACCTCCAACAACGGCAGGTTGATGTGCACCTTGCTCAGATGATCCAAAAACCTTGCAAACTGCTTGTTCAGCCTATTCTTCGCCAATCTCTGAGGAAAAGGTAGTTTGCTTCCTTTGGGAATTTCCTCGGATGTGCTCCCCTTCTGTGTTTTGACTAGCTGGGGAGTCACTTCCTCCTCAATCTCTTCCTCTTCTGCACCCTCGTCCTTCAGCCCCTTCTTCTCCTTCCCTAAAGTAGGGTTACTGGGTTCTTCATAGGACTTACCACTTCTCGTGGTTATAACATTAACGTTCTTCCTCGGATTGGCCTCAGTATCACTGGGAAACTGCCCTTGTTGGTGCTTCCCACTCACATGCTTGGCAATGGTGGAGATTTGATTCTGCATCTCCATGAACATACTATCGTATCTTTCGAGCCTCTTCTCAAACTCTTCTTCATTCGAGCTGGGCGCTCTTCTCTCCAGCTGCACATATTGCTTCCGCATGTGATCCCATCCATTCCCTTGATTCGACCCTTCCCCTCTCTGCTCAAATCCAGGAGGTGGATTCATAGCATTTTTTGGATTCCCATAAGATAGGTTCGGGTGGAATCTATTGTTGAGATGATAAGGAGGATTATCATACTTATAGTAGGGCCTTCTATAGTTCCCAAAATTACCTCTGCCAACAAAGTTAACATCATCAACTGATTGGGCTTCCATCTGCCCCATTTCACTGCATTGATTCGGAGTTGGATTTCCACCTCTTGAGGAATTTCCCATTTGCTGCTGTTGTTGTTGAGCTCGATCCAAGAGAAGGAGATCCATTTTTGTTTCCATAGAAGCCATTTTCTCCTTCATCTCATCCTGATCCTTTGTCGCAGCCACACTCTTTACAACCCTATAATCTCTTCTTTCCTTTGGCCATTTGTAACTGTTTTCCGCCAGCTTTTCAATCGCCTTCATGGCCTCGTCTTCCTCTAGATCGAGGAAGTCTCCTCCACCAATATTGTCCAGCCGCAGTTGTGTGTCATTCTCTACCCCGGCATAAAATTGGCAGATTATCTGAGCATCAGACATCCCATGTTTCGGACATCTCCTCAGCAACTCTCGGAATCTATCTCATGCCTCATAAAGTGGCTCGTCGTATTGCTGGCTGAATGACTGAATTTCTGCTTTCCTCTTTAACGTTAGGACCGGTGGGAAATACTTCAGCAAAAACTTCTCTTTCAGATCTTCCCATGTGCGTACCTCCGTTTTATTCAATCCTATCAACCAAGCCTTAGCTTCATCCTTCAAGGAGAAGGAAAATAGATATATCCTGATTTGCACCTGAGGGACTTAATTGATCTTTATCATGTCTGCTACCCCCAGAAACTGTGTGATATGACTATTCGGATCTTCACCAGGCTTTCCCCCAAACTCATTCTTTGGACCATTTGAGCAAGCTGAGGTTTGATCTCGAAGTGAGTAGCATCTGTCCGCACATTGAATCCTTTAGTATATTCTCCTCTCAGTGGTCGGAATAGATTTTGGAGAGGGTTTCTCCTTTCTTCCCTTCGATTATGTTCCCCCGGATTGTTAACCTGGTTTCAAACTTCTTCCAGCTGTCTCTGCAGATTTTCTATCAATTGTCTGTCATTTGGTTGATTTTCTTCCGCCATGTCTTCCTTCACTGCTCCTTGTATCGTCAGTTCTTGTATTTTCTTCGCCTTGGATCTTGTAATCATGCACGACCTGCACCAGTGAAAATTAAAATTAAGCAACAATATAGTAAATTAAGACAACCAAGTTTTAAATCCCCTAATATCAAACAACGACCTACACTTTGAGTCCCCGGCAACGGCGCCAAAACTTGATGCAGTATTTTTTATCAAGTAAAAATTATCGAACACGAAGACTCAACTCGCCCGTTGTTTTGAGTAAAAGGGATTGATTTATAAACTTAAATATCTAGACGCGATAAAATGATTTTGAATGATCAATTATAAACTACCTACAATTCTAAAGATTAATGTAAGTAACTAAATAAAATACCAAATGACTATGTAAGATTACCAAAGAGAGAACAGTTGAGGAACATAAGATGAATTGGGTAGATTAGGAATACATTTGGACTTGTCAACTCTACGAACCAATTTCCATTAAATAGTTTGAATCAATTCACTTACTCTAGTTATTACCCTTAGTACTGGTGCAACAACAGTAGATTAATCTGAATCTCAACCTAAGTCTAGTTTTATTGACTTCAATTAACTCCCAATAGCTCAAGAATTAAAGACCTAGACCTCGAATCACCTATCTTCTAAGTGAAACAACACCCAATTATCATTGCAATCCCCTCTAATTAACAAGCCTATCAAGCTAGTTCATTGAGGCATAAATCCCAATACATGGTGATCAAACATGCAAGGGGCACAAATTCAATACCACAATAATAATAAAACCATGGAAATTCAATAAATCAAATCCAAACAATATTCAAAATCATCCCCAATCACATCCTAATCCTCAACAATGAGTTTAGCTACACATGAGCATAATGAAAAACATCAATATCTCAAAAGGTAACATAGAGGAAATAAAGAACAAGAAATCTTAGGCTTTGGGATGAATCTTCAATTCTAGCTTCGATTCCCTTCTTCAATCTTCAATTCCAAGCCCTTGAAACTCTGTTTTCGGATCCTCCTTTGTGCCTTTTCTCCCTAGGGTAAATAGAATGTCGAACCCTATTTTGTGACCTTCCTCAGCCTTTTATAGTTGAAAAATCCGCAGCCTTAGTGATTTGGTCCCGAGTGGGACCTCCTTTGGAAACCTTCCTCCCGAGTAGAATGAAAGTTGGATTGCTATCAAAAACCCCATCTCGTCCCGAGCGGGACATGCTTCAAATTATTCAATCCACGTCAAATTTCCGAGTTTCGAGTTGAATGGAGCCTCCCGAGCCTCTGTCCCGAACGGAACTGGTCTGTCCCGATCGGGATAGGCTTCGAATTTTGCCCTTCACGCTCTATGTTTCTGTCCCGAAATGGACAGCTCTGTCCCGAACGGAATGGGTCAGCAACTTAGCCAAATTTTGCTCCAAAAACTCGGATTTCTTGCTCGTTTTATGCCCTGCACACTCAAAATACCTCTCGAACACTAAGTAAAGGTAAATCAACAAAAAGAAAAGATATGTGTGTGATTTGTGCACCTAATCCACATCAAATCATTCAATTAAATACCCTAAAAAAATCACAAATTACACACATATCACAGGCCTATTTGCCACAAGTTCCTTCGTGAGTGGCTTACTGATCGCTAAATTATTTAACAGCGACTTAGCAAAGCTAATAATATAGCGGCAAATGAAAATTATCGATCCCACAGGGAATGAAACGAAGAAAAATCCTAAATACTAAATCAGACGTTCTTAAAATACTGGTTAGGAAAAGCAAAGTTTTGGGTTTTGGTTGTTTTGCAGATCATAATCTTTGCAGATAAAAAGTAAACAGTAAATTAAAATACTATGGTTGAAAACGGTTATAAGAAATACAGATTCTAGGAATATCTCCTTATCAAGTATGACATAAATGAATAAATTGATTATTTCCCAATTTTAATTCCTCTTCGTAGTGAAACATCAGAAAAGTATTACGAACTTCTTTGTTGGACAATTCGTAAAGTAAATTAATCAATTACCTATCTCTGCTCGGTCTCAAGATAAATTAATTAACTCCAAAGATCTACAGATTTATCCCTACAATCAATCTCCTTCAGTTACGACAAGAAATCAGATTATATTGTGAAAATCTCTTTCGATTGAAAACTATTACAGTTACGTCTCAAGTAATTAACTAGTTAATCCTAAGATGTGGCCAACAAACTCAAGATTATGAATTAAACTCAGATTTCACAAACTACGAAGGGAAAGGAAAAATAATTCAATTAATCAAAACATGCATACATTGATAATTCGAACCCTAGAATCTGAGGAAGAGATTAGTTACACATATTCAGAATAATGTTCATCATAGAAGAATAAAACCTGAATTGCATAAAAATCGGAATTCGAAAATAATCCCACAGAACTCTATCTTCAAACATAAACTTCAAAACCGTGGGAATCTCTAATCAATCTTCAATACTAAAATCTTGTAACTATTCTAATGTCTTCTCTCTCTGAAAAATGAATTTTACATGGCTTTATATAATAGTGGAGAATGTATCATACAATATCTAGGTGTAGATATGTCTTTATCTCCAAAATAGATGCAGACTAGGATTCCCGAACTCGCGTCGATCGTCAGAGATTGGCGTCGATCGACGCTGGTGAAGTACCCTCGTCGATCGACGTAGAATGGCATCGATCGACGTGGTTGCTGCCTCCGTCGATCTTCTGTTTTCTTCCTTCGTCGATCGCTCCTTCTTCAATCTCCTCGTTGATCGACGAGATATCCTCATCGATCGACGTGGACCTGAAACTGGAAATCCAACTCTTCTCTGTTTGTGACTAAAAACGTGCATGATTCATCAAACACAACATTACGGGTACAAAAGCCAATTCATGCACGAAAACAAGTACAAAAATGATCTTTACACCACACATTTAGTCAAAGAACAACCAGATAAGTTGGTGAAAATCCTAACTTATCAACTCCCCCAAACTTAAACCATTGATCGTCCTCGATCAATTCTCAGAAAAGAAATCTAATCAAATGCAGATACAAGTGTGCAATGCCTCACAAGCTTCTTTTGCAATCTAAGTATCACTTATTCAAATAAACCATGCAATCCAAACAAATTCTAATTATTAAATTATTGAGGAGGAACCTCACCGGGAAGTGTTTGCACTCATCGCTCGATCAAGTAAAAAGGCTTTGAAATTTTCAAGGCTCAAGGGGGTTGCAAGTGAAAATTAAAGGCGAGTGTATGGGAGATGGGCTACGAAAGAACATGCCTAAAATCATTTTCACCCTATTACCACACTTAATGCAACCTCAAGAGAGAAATTCATCAAATTCTAGGAAGTAAATCTAATGACTTTGTCACTCATCAAACGAAAAGATAGCACAATTTCTCACAAGGTAGAAATTTTCGTTACTCCTCAACAATTACCCAATTCTGAACAATTATCATGCAAAAATTTATATTTCAAAGATCAACTTATCAAGCAAAGCAGCTCATATCATCGGCTACTCTATCACATGGATTATCATTCTTAATCAGCAAATATCTCAATTATCAATCAACAATTCAATTCCAAGGGAAGACAAGTATTCAATTCTAACACCAACATAATCAAAAGTAGTTCCGACTGTCCTATGTTCAAAAGCTCCTAAAATAATACTCAAGACTATTCAACTCAGAACAAGTACCACAAATCAAGAGTTCAAAAATACTAATTTTGAGTAAAATGCCTTGCAGAGAGCAATTGTTCACACTGAAGCAAAAGAACAAGGATGGTGATGGTTCAGAAAAAACAAAAACAACGAAACAACGAAAAATTAAAATAAAGCAGGAAAATGAAAATAAACAAACGTTTCCCTTTTCCTATCCTCATCCCCCAAACTTGTTTCACTCGAAGGAGTGGACAAGTTTGAAAGTTAGATAAGGAAAAAGGAAACGGTACCTCATTCCTCCTTCGGAGGATCCTCCATCTCAACATCGGGAGCAGGCCAAACGGGTAGTCGCCGTCGGCATTCCTGGCGCTTTTTGTGGTGTCGGAGGTAGACAGAGTCGGGCTGGGTGTTCAGGAGAAGGCGCTGCATCTGCATGTCGAGGGTGTTGAGCCTCGTGGTCACGTGCTGGCAAAAATTCGCCTGCCGGGTGTGCTCCTCGGCATGCAGAACAGCCTGCTGCTGCATGAACTGTTACATCATCGCCAGATCTACTCCTCCGAAAGATGAAGACTCTCCTGCAAAGTGACCGGACAAATGCCCACCAGTCGGATCGTGAATCCGCTCTCCTCCTCCATCGTGCCTCTCATCCTCTGGCTCCTCCTCCTCGGGCCCTTCTAGAGGCATCTGTGGCGGTCGCTGGTCAGGCTGATCAGCGGTCGGTGATGAAGCCTGGAGGTGCCGGGACCTCCCTGTGCTCCGACCATGAGCCTCAAGTGGGCGGGTGTGCTCATCAACCAATTATCACGAAAGTGATAATCAGTGACGCGAGTGAGGTTCCTCTGTGGAAGTGGAGACCTGTCCCCGTTGGACATCCGCAGGGACCAACCCGCATCCCGTGGTGACAGCATCAACATCTTCACCAGGGTCCCGGTGCTGAGGCCGCAACTGTCATCCTCAAGCGACTCGATCTGTGATAGATCGATGCCCACATACTCCGCAATCGGGGTAATCAATCCCCCGCTCCAGATGTTGCCCTTGGAGGCCTTGATCTAATGCCTCCAATGGTCCATGACCAACGCCGCAAAACTGAACTCCTCGCCGGTCAGCATGCAGTAAATGGCGTACAATTCCCCCACTCTCACCTTGCCGCTCTCGTGTCTGCCGGTGATGGACACCCCCATGCATCGCTGGAGATACCGAAACACTAGGTTGTCGATTGAGGAAGCCTTCAAATTCCCCGAGTCAAATTCACGCAAATCCTCCTTAGCATCAGCTGCTATCTGGCTCCAGAAGCGGGCAATGTCAAAGCTCGGGGGAAGGAAGCCAACTCCCCCTTTCCGGACTCCCCAGATTTCTTCAAGCATGTCCCTTTGTATCTCGTAGTACTCATTCAGAAGCTGGAAGGCGATGGTGGTAGGCTCCGACTCTGGCTGAACCTCATAAACATGGAGTGAGGCAAGAAACTCCAAGACAAGCGACGTATAGGTCGGCCACCGTGCTGTCATCCAAGCACTCCAGTTTACTCGCTGCAGAAGAGCCTCCACATCAGCTCGAATTCCCAGTCGATGCATTGTTTCCGGACATGGGTAGAGTCTCTGTCGGACAGCAAACTCATCGCTTGAGAGCTTCCGAAAGCGTCGCTCATAAGTTTTTTTTGCGAAGGTGGGTTGGAAGTCCATAATCAATCTGCAAGGGTAGTGGAAAAATATGTCAAAGCTCATCAAAATAACTTCACAAAATTCCCAACATTACTACAATAAAAAAATGCAATTGTCCACAAAATGTATCTACCCATGCAAAATTGATTCGATATTCATGCAATTCACCCTCTATCCTAGCTTATTACATCATTGATTGAAAGAATTTATCTCAAAATAGCAGGATAGGAACAACACTCCCAAACAAGAATTATCCCCCAAACTACAATCATCAAATTCAAAGTAATCCAAGCAACCCATCCAAGATAAAGAAGTATATCGACTAAAACAATCAACCATATCGACTAATCATCATGGAAAGCAACGAAATCGTCAAAAATGCAAAAATGGACACAAGGGTTCCAAACTCAATTTCTAACAAAATCGTGCTCAAATCCTTCAATCATATGAAATAATCAAAGAGGAGAGTGTTAGGATACATACCGTGGGTGGAAGCGTCGGATTTGGAGAGAAAAAATTCGAGTGGGTGTTTGGAGAGAAAAAGAAATCGTGCAAGTGTGTTTGTGAGTGAAAGGAATGAGGGTTTTGGGTTTTAAACCCGTCTCTGTCCGGCCTCAGAATTGTTTGCATCGATCGACGAGGCATTCTCGTCAATCGACGAAGACAAAGTTTCCTCGTCGATCGACGAAGAATTGCATCGATCATAGTGGTAAGGGTTCCCTCGTCGATTGCTGCAAAGAAGCAACGATCGACGTGTTCCGACAGATGACTGGACCCAAAACAACTCTAAAGTTTTCTGAAAATACGAAACTTGACTGACTCGACTCGACTGAATTGAAAAATAACAGAAATAAAGAAAACAGTAAACTGTTGGGTTACCTCCCAACCAGTGCTTGGTTTTATGTCGCTAGCTCGACAATACCTGTGTCTTCAAGGGCGGTTCAAGTAGTACTTCTCCACCGCTTTGATTTGAAGTGGGGTGAAGTATGGTTTCAGGTTCTGTCCGTTCACCTTCAAGTTCTTCCCATCTTGGCCAGCTAGTTCAACTACACCATTCATAAATTGGCAGATCATGGTGTATGGTCCGGCCCACTTTGACTGTAGCTTCCCGGGCATGAATCGAAGACGGGATTTAAAGAGAAGAACCTTGTCACCTGAATGGAAAACATGTGAGTGAATCCTTTTGTCGTGGAACCTCTTTGCTCGATTCTTGTAGATGACATTGTTCTCATAAGCTTCATCTCGGAAATCTTCTAATTCATTCAATGCCATGGCTCGCTCCTCTAGGCTGTCCTCCAATCTAGTTTTAGTTCTTTCACTGCTCTCCAAGCCTTGTGCTCCATCTCCACCGGCAAGTGACAGGACTTTCCGAAAATCAACTGGTAAGGTGACATCCCAATTGGTGTTTTGTAGGCGGTGCGGTATGCCCATAATGCATCAAAAGCACTGCCGCCCACTCCTTTCTTTGCTTCACCGTCTTCTCCAAGATTTGCTTGATTTCTCGGTTGGACAGCTCTGTCAGCCCGTTCCCTTGTGGATGATATGGAGTGGTGACTCGGTGTTTGACTCTGTATCTGGCGAGAAGGGTAGCAAGCCATTTGTTGCAGAAGTGGGATCCCCCGTCGCTTACCAAGGCTCTTGGTGTCCCAAATCGCATTATCAGCTTCTGTAGGAACTTGATGACTACCTTGGAGTCATTTTTGACTGTTGGAGTAGCCTCGACCCATCGTGATACGTAGTCTACTGCCAGGAGGATGTATGAGAACCCTTGGGATGGTGGAAAGGGTCTCATGAAGTCGATCCCCCAAATATCAAAGATCTCGACTTCGATGACCGGTGTCTGTGGCATTTCGTTCCTTCGCGAGATGTTGCCGGTCCTCTAGCAGCAATCACAACCCATTATCCATCCACGGCACGGCAGATCTCATAGATGGATGGCCAATTGAACCCGCTGGCAAGGATTTTGAATGCGGTCCGGTTGGCTGAGTGATGGCCACCACTAGGAGATGAGTGGCAGGCTTCGAAGATTTGTTGCCACTCGGACTGGGGCACACAGCGGCGAATGACGCCATCAGCACATCTACGCCATAAGTAGGGATCCTCCCAGTAGTAGAATCTGACATCATGCAGAAACTTCTTCCATGCATATGGAGAAGAGTCCGGAGGAAGAACACCACCAACCAAGTAGTTGGCAAAATCTGCATACCAAGGTGTCTTGGACTCGTACATCTCTTTCAATTCCCTAGTGGCACAGATCTGTTTGTCAGGGAATGTCTCTCGGATCATCATCTGCTGATCATCCCCTTCGACCGGTGGCTCGAGTCTTGAAAGGTGGTCGACGATCACGTTCTCGCTTCCTTTTCTGTCCTTGATCTCCAAGTCAAACTCTTGTAGTAACAGTATCCACCGGATCAGTCTAGGCTTGGCATCTTGCTTTGCGAACAGATATCTGATGGTTGCATGGTCGGTGAAAACGGTTGTCTTTGAGCCTATCAGATATGGTCGAAACTTGTCAAAGGCATAGACAACCGCGAGCATCTCTTTCTCCGTGGTGGTGTAGTTGCATTGGGCTGGATTCATGCTCTTGCTGGCGTACTGAATCACATGGAAGAGTCTTCCTTTTAGTTGCCCCAATACTGCCCCAACAGCGTAGTCACTGGCTTCGCACATCAATGTGAAGGGCTCATCCCAGTCTGGTGATGTCAGGACTGGTGTATTTACCAGTGCCTCTTTCAATTTCTCGAAGGCCTTCAAACAATCGTCATCAAACATGAAGAAGACGTCCTTCTCCAGAAGGTTGCATAGGGGCCGAGATATCTTTGAGAAGTCCTTGATGAACCTCCTATAGAATCTGGTGTGGCCTAGGAAACTTCGGACAACTTTAACATTTGTAGGCGGTGGCATCTTTTCAATGGCTATCACTTTGGCCCGATCCACTTCTAGTCCTTCGGCTGATACTCGATGTCCTAACACAATCCCCTCTCGCACAATGAAGTGGCATTTCTCCCAATTGAGGCATAAGTTTGTCTCGGTGCATCTCTCAAGTACAGTAGCCAGATTTTGCAGACAAACATCGAATGAGCTACCAAAAACTGAGAAATCATCCATAAATACCTCCATGACATCTTCGATCAGATCGTGGAAGATTGTCATCATGCATCTTTGGAAGGTAGCCGGTGCATTGCATAATCCAAATAGCATCCGACGTTAGGCGAATACTCCATAAGGACAGATGAATGTTGTCTTGTGTTGATCTTCAGGCGCCACAGCTATCTGGTTGTACCCTGAGTAACCATCAAGAAAACAATAGAAAGGGTAACCAGATAATCTATCAAGCATTTGATCGATGAAGGGTAGGGGAAAGTGATCCTTGCACGTGGCGGTGTTCAAAGCTCGGTAGTCAATGCAGAACCGCCATCCCATGACTGGTCTTGTCGCAACTTCCTCTCCATAGTCATTCTTCACTATCTGCATCCCCCCTTTCTTGGCTACTACTTGTGTAGGGCTCACCCATTTGCTGGAGATTGGGTAGATCATGCCATGGTCAAGGAGTTTGAGAACCTCCTTCTTTACAACTTCTTGCATGATGGGGTTAAATCATCATTGTGCTTGTCTCTTCGGTTTGGCTTCTTCTTCAAGGATGATTTTATGCATGCACAGTAAAGGGCTGATTCCCTTGATGTCCCCCAAAGTCCATCCGATTGCGGACTTGTATTCCCGTAGAACTCGCAGCAGTTTGTCCAACTCCCTCTGTGTAAGATAGGCAGAAACAATGACAGGGTAAGTATCATCAGAACCCAGAAATGCGTACCTGAGATGTGCCGGAAGTGTCTTGAGTTCCAGAACTGGTGGATCAGAGCTGGAGCACGGCTGCCTCATGTCGCCGTCGATCGACGAAGACCCTCTGTCGATCGACGTGGTTTTTGCAGTGGCCTCGATCGACGATGCAGTGGCGTCGATCAACGGAAGCTTGTTTTCCACCCTTTCTGAGTTGTTCTGGCTGTATCGATCAGGCAGTAGTTCTCTTTTGATTTCTTTTTCCCGAGTTATTTCCTCGAACACATCCAGCTCCATGACCAGATCCAAGATTTCCTCGGTTGCCTCGTCCAGATTTGTTGACGAGAACAGAGAGTGTTGCAAGCAGTTTTCCAGGAAGTCTGGTTTGCTTTTCAGAGAGGTGAATGGAGAAGACATTATCGGGCTGAAGCAGTTGATCATGTGGCATTCTTCCGTGTAGCTTCCATTATTGTGCTTCTGCATTGCCTTGTAGATCAAGAATGTCACCGATTTATTGTTCACTCTGAATGTGAGTTTGTCGCCGCGAATATCGATCAATGCTGCCCCGGTCTTCAGGAATAGTCTTCCAAGAATCAGAGGGATGTTGCGATCCTCTTCCATATCGAGCACCACGAAATCGGCTGGGATAATGAAGTCTTTCACCTTTACCAGCACATCTTCCACAATGCCTTTCGGGTAAGTGACTGATCGATCGGCCATCTGAAGCTAGATTGTTGTGGGCTTGATACTTCCGATCTTTAACCGCTTGAAGATTGACAACGACATCAGGTTGATTGAAGCACCGGAATCGCAGAGGACTTTCGCAAAGGTCTCCCCTCCGATGACGCAGGAGATTGTGAAGGAGCCTGGGTCTTCCTTTTTTATTGGCATCTTCTTTTGGATGACAGCACTGCACTCTTCAAATAGGTTGACCGTCTCATGCTATAAGAAGGGTCGTTTCTGAGAGACCATGTATTTCAGGAACTTGATGTACCCGGGCATCTCTTGCAAGGCTTCGACCAATGGAATGTTGATGTGCACCTTATTCATCGTCTCCAGAAATCGTGCATACCTTTCGTTCATCTTGGCCTCGGCAAACTGCTGCGGAAATGGCAGAGGCAGTTTCTTCGGAGGTGGAGCAGGGGAAAATGTCGGTCGACGAGCATCCGCATCGATCGACGGGGACTTTGATGCTTCGTCAATCGATGGAGACCTCGCGTCGGTCGACGGGACTTCATCTGCGCTGACCTCTTCATCTTGCTCGATTTCTCCTCCATCCTGGATATTTGTCCCTGCTTGCATTGGCCCTTCATAAGACTTACCCCCTCTCAGAGTTATGGCGTTCACTTGATTCCTCTGATTCTGGTTCTTGGGGTTGACCTGAGTGTTGCTCGGGAGTTGTCCCGGCTTGTGTTTCGTTCCAAGGGCATCGGCGATCTGGCTGACTTGATTCTCAATGATCTGCACATGCTTCTACACCTGATCAACCTTGGTGTTCACCCCTGATATTTCTTATTTGAGCTTGGCTACCGTATCGGTGGAGCCTTCCATGAACTTAGCCAAAATCTCCTCGAGATTTGGCTTCTTCTTCTCCACTATCGCCCCATCCTGTACGGCAAATCCTGGTGGTGGTTGCTCTGCAGCTTGAGGGTTTGCGTAGGAGAATCCAGGGTGATTCCTCGCGTGATTAAAGGTATAGGGTTGGTTATGCTGCTGATTATGTTGCTGAAATCCTCCTC
>JAPKLW010002595.1:53795-76019 GCA_026898455.1 Plectranthus barbatus
GAAAATTAAAGATTGCATTAAAAATAATAAAGGTTTAACAAAAATTAAAGAGGAATTCTCAAAAACATAAAGTGAAAACAGAAAATTAAAGCAAAAATTAACAACTGAATGATAACTAAAAAGAGACAAAAGAGAAGGGGCCTAATTCTGAGCTATTCAAGAGTTTATATAGTAGTAGGGTTGAGGCCTTGGATGGTAGGAATTTCCTTCTTGAATTGATGGCTTCAAAAGGAATGATTTTCTAGGTAGAAACTTCCCTTTTGGGGTCTTCATTGCTTCCAAATTGATGTGTAACTTGAATCCCAAGCAATTCTCGCCCAAATTATGTGGAAAAATCCCAGAAATTGGCCAAAAAACTTCGCCCCGGCCGAGATGGCTTTCATTTCGGTCGAAACAGAGACCATTCTCGCCACTTCCGACCCTTCTGCGCAGTCTCACGGTTTTCCATTGGATTTGGCCTTAAACGTGCGAAATCTTACCATGGCAAGTATAACACCCTCTAATATATACTCATGCTCAATTTATTCAAGAAAACAAACTAAAATGCATAAATGAAAAGAAAAACAAAGCGATAAGTGAGTAGAAAAACGAGTTTATCACCTGCCTACCCGCCCTCCGCCAAAGCCCCTGTCGCCCTACACGGTTGCCACCACTGCCATCGCCCTTGCCGCCCTGCACGGCTGTCACCACCCCCACTCGCCCTTACTCAAGTGGATACCATTACCTGCAACAGGTACTAATTTTCTCGTTTTCATTGATACGATGCAGTTTTGGGTAGTAGGAAGCGTCAATTTTGTTTCATTACTTCATGGTATTCCCCACCCCCACCAACATTATATTTTGTCAATATGCTATTTAATTATGTTGTGTGCAATCAAAAGAGTCATTAAAATTTCGCTTCAATGTACAATGCTATTTTTTTTTAATTTTTTTTTAGAAGGGATCATATTGTATGGGCAATCTGTAGGAGGCAACAGTGTTTTTGTTTGGAGCTATTACATATAACAGCAAGTGTACATTGCTGGGCTCTGTATGTTTTGGTTACAGACTACAACAGTGTTAGATAGAGCGCTTTCACCGTTCACGTGCGTGTTGTAGGGATCAAAGAGGGCCGCTGAGGTTCATCCTCGCCTCACCATGGCTCGGTCCCATGACCGTAGTTGTCCTCATAGCGCTGCAGTCCCGTTTTAAATTTATCGCAACTTCAAGATTTAATCAAACCAGTTGTTGTCCACCTCTTTACATCTCCAACTTCAACCTGCGAAACAACATTAAGAAAGTTAGAGCTTGAAGGAAACAGGGACAACTCACTTACTTGCGATAGAAGTGCTGCTTACTGGTGTCGATCAGCTGCAAGAATAGAGGCAGCACGTGCTGCGCCATGGCAACAGGCTCAGTTGCGGCGAAGGTGCATTAGGATGAGTTCGTAGTCGTTTGGCTCAGATCTCGCAGACTTAGCCCCCTCTATATCATCTACAGACAACTTAACCGAGCACAAAGAACTAGACCCTAGGCTACCTGAGAACCACTCCCAACCTCTGTCTCTCTTCTCTCGTCACTCTCTCTCACCCCGTACAATGGATTCACTCACAAGAAGAAAGGGGTTGGTGGTAACAAGATGTAGCAACAGCTTGGGTTCAACGCAGCATGAAGGCGGAACAATGGAGGCGTGAGATATCAGCTTCTCACACAAAGGAGGGGGGCTGCTCTCTCTCTCCAGCGGCGTGTGTCTTGTGTTCTAATGGGAAGAAGCACAATCCCAATTCAAATTGGGAATAGGGTAAGAGGGGAAATGGGCTAGGAGACATGGGTTGGGAAATAAAAGGGTTGGGCAAGTCAAAATGGGCCAACAAACTCAACAATCTCCACCTCTGGCCCATTGGTGAGACAACTGTGAATTTGAGAAAAATATGGCTATAGGATCTCATCATCGCCAACGCCTCCCACCTGTATATCTGCACACAAGTAACAAATAGGAGGAAGGCAGCAAGTTAGTTCACAAATAATTAACTCAAAACCACAAAGGTTCAAAAGAATGCAAATATATAGAATGCATGGACAAAGACACCACATGAGGTGCACAACTACCTAGCACAGTTGAACCTACAAAAGAGATAAACCAATGCTCTGATAAGTGCGTTATTTCATTCACATATCAATGGATTTTTAGGTTGTTTTCATAATATTAATGTGTATTTACTTTAATTTCTAAGAATCGTACTTGTTTATGTCTGGGTTGTTTGTCATGGTGAAAAATGCAGGTTTTAGAGTGAAAATCGACTAAGTAGAGAATGCATTGTTTCAGTCGTGTCCTCTATTTCGATCGACATCCATGGTGTCGATCGACATGACTGCCGAGGAGGAAGGTGTTGAGATACAGACACACGTAGGACTTTTACCTCCCTATCGATTGACAAAGAGTCCGAAGAGAGAGGATCGACAGACAAGCACAACGGCTCAAAATTAGAGCCTTGGGTCGATCGACACATGCCTTGTCGATCGACACACGGGTTGTTCAGGCGGAATTTACTGCCTTTTTAGTTATTTCCATGTTGGGACAATTATACTTAGTATATATAGTCTTGTTTTAGCGATTTTCTACATTCATGCCACTTTTTAGACCTAGAAGTATTGTTTTCATTGTTCTTCAATAATTTTGGACTTGGATTGAAGATTGGGAGCAATATTCCTCAAGATTGGACTTAATTCAACTTTGATTTTATGAAGACTTTTTACAGGTTTTATCTTTCCATATTTTTGTTCAACATGAATATGTGTAGGTAATCATTTATTCAGATTCTAGGGTTTATGTGATTGTCTTGGGTTCATGTTAGGTAATCAAATCGATCAATATTTAAATTGGTTTATCAATCATTGTGCTTTTTCAATCTGATTAAATTGGCCATTTGATTAGGTTTTCATAATTAATTAATTTGAGACTAAAAAGTGAAAATTGATTAATGGATTTAAGAATTGATAATATGGATTTTTAATTGTGTTTGCAAAGAAGAATTTAATCCATAGGAATAAATCTGATGTTTTTGGGAGTTGTTATTTTTTCTAGAGACCGAAAGGATATAGGAAATTGATAATCCCCTTTATGAATTATCAAACCCTGGAATTTGTAATACTTTTCTGATGTTCCACCTCAATCAATATTTTAATTGATTGATAGATTTTCCTTGCATGATATCCTTGACATGAACTTGCCATGAAATCTGATCTTTTCTCTAGTGTCTGAAAATTTTGGTTTTTAAATCTTTGCTTTAATTTAATTTCCTGCAAAATTAAGTTTTAAGTTTCAAAACCCCTTCAAATTTCTATTTACTTGGACAGTAAACCAAAAACAAATATTTCAGTATATAGGATGTTCATTTTTACAATCTACGTGGGATCGATAATTTTAATTTGCCACTAGACTATAGTATTGCTAAATTTTTAGTGATCAAATTTTTGCGCCGTTGCCGGGGATTGTTTAGAATTATCTTGTTACTGAATCTGTTTAGGGTTATTGATTTAAGTTGTAATTTAATTTCCCTTTTACTTTTCGCAAGTTTTTGTTAATTTTTGCCAGTTTTTCCTTTCAATTTTTACCTCTGTTTCGACCGACAGGCTGAATTTCAATCGACAGAGCCGCTACGGCCGTGTCGATCGACAGACAGCCCGTCGATCGACACACAAGTTAATTTTTAACAGTTTTTTGTTTTCTCATTTATTTCGTGTGTCAGTTAATTTCTTTTCGTTACTTTGCTATTTTCGTGTTTACTCACTCTTCCCTTTGACTTATTTTCAGGTAGTATATGAACACGAGGAGGAGTGGTAAAGCACCAATTCCATTCGACACTGAAATTGAGGCTACGTGCAAAAGAAACAACAGCAGGAGAAACTGGGAGGAAACTGCTTCAAGCAGTCAGACTGTCAAAATGGCTGAGGGCAATCCACAAAATGTTCCTGAACTTACTCCAGAGCAGACAGTTGAGCTTTTGAGAGAGATGCACGCCATGAGGGAGAGCATGAGGATACTAGAGCAGGAAAGAGCCAACAACAGAAATCCTCAAGGCAGTAATCCCCCAGGAGACCCTTCAAATGATGAAGATGATGAGGCTGAGCCTAGATTTGATGCTGATGAGGATGAGGAAGCCATCCAGAAAAGATACAGGCCTAAGTTCTAGGAGACTGATTTCCGACGCCACAGCCCACGAACAGTAGGCTCACGCTCGTTCCCGTCCCGTCTCCGAGTTAATCTCACGATTCTGCTTCATATCACGTACCACCGCCAATTGATCAACCACCTCCACCAATGCCAACTGCAGAGGAGCAAGTTGTACTTCTCCAAGAAGTTCAAGCTATGAGGGCACAAATCCAACTGCTAAATTTGGAAAGAGACCTTGAGAGGAACAATCAGAATAATAGGGATCTTCGTCGCAACCCCCTATTTGAGGAAAATCCTGATAATGAAGAGGACGGCAACTAGAATCAGCCAGAGGAATTTGATGATGAGGAAGAAGAGGAGGCTATGCAGAACCCATATATACCTCGGTTCAGGAAGACAGACTTCAGAGTTGGCATCAATGCCAACAACTTCGAGCTGAAGACCGGATTGGTGCAAATAGTGCAGCAAAATCAATTCGGAGGAAGAGCCACTAAGGATCCTTAAGCACATCTGGATAAGTTTCTTATGCTCTGCAATACTGTCAAAATCGGAGGACTCAGCAAGAGTGCCATCCGAATGCGTCTATTCGCATTCTCTCTGCGGGATAAGGCACAGTCTTGGTTCACTGCATTGGACAAAGAAAGTATTAGTACATGGACTGAACTGCGGAATGAATTCCTGGAAAACTTCTTTCCTCCGAACGTCATCAGGCAGAGAATGAAGGAAATCATCAGATTCACTCAAAGACCCGATGAGAGCTTTAGTGAGGCATGGGAGCGGTTCAAAGAGCTACTGAGATCTTGCCCCGGACATGGCTTTCTGCCAGGAGAACAGGCTGAAGCATTCTACGAGGGACTCATTGAGAAAACCGTTGAGTTGGACATTGGGAGACACCATCATGACGAAAAGCAAAAAGAAAGCCATGGAATTCTTCCAAAAGATGGCTAACAACACTCAACGGTGGTCCTCAAGTCGACATCGGCATGTGATAGCGGTTGAAAAAGTGGTGGAAAAAGTTGTCGAACAACTTGATTTGGCAACCGAGCTGAAAAAGCTAAAGGAAGAGTTCGCTGCACTGAAGCAAGAAAAAGTAGTTGTTGCAGTAGAGACAGTGCAAGCTCCACCTGAGAGGGATGGTGCCGAGGTAAACTTCATCCAAAGGGGTGGTTATCAAAATAACTACCGCGGAGGATATCAACAACACAATCAACAGCAAAACCAGCCCTACAACTATAATCACGCGAGGAACCACCCTGGATTTTCCTACGCGAACCCTCAAGCCGCGGAACAGCCACCACCTGGATTCGCAGTGCAAGATGGAGTAGTGGTGGAGAAGAAGAAGCCAAATCTCGAGGAGATTTTGGCTAAATTCATGCAAGGGTCCACTGATAAGGTAGCCAAAGTGGAGCAGGAAATCTCAGGCATGAACACTAAAGTGGATCAGGTCTAGAAGCATGTGCAAATTATAGAAACCCAAGTTAGCCAGATCGTCGATGCCCTCGGAGCCCAGCACAAGTCGAGGCAACTTCCGAGCAACACTCAAATCAACCCCAAGAATAAGAATCAGAATCATAATTAGAGGAACCAAGTGAACGCCATCACTCTGAGAGGGGGAAAATCGTATGAAGGGCCAAAACAGGTGGGGAAAGATACTCAGGAGGACGAAGAAGCCGAACAGGTTGAAAAGGTTGTCGCAGACGCAGCTCCGTCGATCAACGCTGCATCTCCGTCGATCAACGCAACACCAAAGGCCACATCGATCGACTTGGATCCATGTCAATTGACGTCCGCTCCGATTCCGCTACTGAAGAAACCTCCTCTGCCATATCCGCAGCGGTTTACCAAGACAAAGATGAATGAGAGGTATGCACGCTTCTTGGAAACTATGAAGAAAGTGCATATCAACATTCTATTCGTTGAAGCCCTGTAAGAGATGCCCGGATACATCAAGTTTCTGAAAGACATGGTCTCTCAGAAAAGACCCTTCTTGGAGCATGAGACGGTCAACCTGTTCGAAGAATGCAGCGCCATAATTCAAAAGAAGATGCCAATCAAAAGGGAGGACCCGGGCTCCTTCACAATCTCTTGCATCATCGGAGGGGAGACATTCGGGAAAGTTCTCTGCGATTCAGGTGCATCAATCAACCTGATGCTGCTGTCAATTTTCAAGCGGTTGAAGATCGGAAACATTAAGCCCACGATAATCTCACTTCAGATGGCAGACCGATCAGTGTCTAACCCGAGAGGCATCGTGGAATATGTGCTGGTGAAGGTAAAAGATTTCATCATTCCAGCCGATTTCATGGTGCTCGACATGGAAGAAGATTAGAATATTCCTCTGATCATTGGAAGACCATTCTTAAAGACCGGAGGGGCATTGATCGACATTCGAGATGACAAACTGACATTCTGGGTGATCAACAAGTCAGTCACATTCTCGATCTATAAAGCAATGCAGAAGCACAACGAAGGAAGCTACCAAGAGGAATGTCACATGATCAACTGTTTCAACCCAGTAATGTCTTCTCGCTTCGCTTCCTCAAATACGAGCCGGACTTTCTGGAGAACTGCCTGCATCACTTGTTGTTCTCGTCAACAAATTTGGACGAGGTAGACGAGGAGATCTTGGATCTGGTCATGGAGCTGGATGTGTTCGAGGAGATAACTCGGGAAAAAGAAACCAAAAGAGAACCACTGCCTAGTCATTACTACCATAACAAACCAGAAAAAGACCAGTCAAAGCACACGTCGATCGACGCCATATGCTCGTCGATTGATGCCACATTTAAGCCCACGTTGATCGACGTGACACCTTCATTGATCGACGCAGACCTGGGAAAGCCGTCATCAAGCTCTTATCCACCAATTCTTGAACTTAAGATGCTTTTGGCACATCTCAGGTACGTATTTCTGGGTTCTAATGGCACTTACCCAGTTATTGTTTCTGCTATCTTACACAGGGGGAGTTAGATAAATTACTGCGAGTTCTACGGAAATACAAGTCCGCCATTGGATGGACTTTGGGGGATATCAGGGGGATTAGCCCTTCGCTTTGCATGCACAAAATCATCGTTGAAGAGGACTCCACACCAAAGAGACAAGCAGAACGATGACTGAATCCCATCATGCAAGAAGCCGTAAAGAAGGAGGTCCACAAACTCCTAGACCATGGCATGATATATCCGCTTTTCGATAGTAAGTGGGTGAGCCCTACACAAGTAGTAGCCAAGAAAGGGGGATGCAGATATTGAAGAATGACGATGGAGAGGAAGTTGCGACAAGACCGATCACGGGATGGCGATTTTGCATTGACTACCGAGCCATAAACACCGCCACGTGCAAGGATCACTTTCCTCTTCCTTTCATAGATCAAATGCTTGATAGATTATCCGGTTACCCTTTTATTGCTTTCTTGATGGTTACTCAGGGTACAACCAGATAGCTGTGGCGCCAGAAGACCAGCACAAGACTGCATTCACCTGTCCATACGGAGTATTCGCCATCCGAAGGATGCCCTTTGGATTATGCAATGCACCGGCAAGCTTCCAGAGATGCATGATGGCAATCTTCCATGACTTGATCGAAGATGTCATGGAGGTATTTATGGATGATTTCTCAGTTTTCTGTTGCTCATTTGATATTTGTTTGCAGAATCTAGCTACTGTACTTGAGAGATGCACCGAGACAAACATATGCCTCAATTGGGAGAAATGCCACTTCATGGTGCGAGAGGGAATTGTATTGGGCCATCGAGTATCAGCTGAAGGACTAGAAGTGGACCGAGCCAAAGTGATAGCCATTGAAAAGATGCCACCGCCAACAAGTGTCAAAGCAGTCCAAAGTTTTCTAGGCCACGCCGGATTATATAGGTGGTTCATCAAAGACTTCTCAAAGGTATCACGGCCCTTGTGCAACCTGCTGGAGAAGGATGTGTCCTTCGTTTTTGATGACGAGTGCTTGAAGGCTTTTGAGAGACTGAAAGAGGCATTAGTGACTGCGCCCGTCTTGAGTTCGCTAGATTGGGATGAGCCATTCACATTGATGTGCGACGCCAGTGACTACACTGTTAGGGCAGTCTTGGGGCAACTGAAAGGAAGACTGTTCCATGTGATTCACTATGCCAGCAAGAGCATGAACCCGGCTCAATGCAACTACACCACTACGGAGAAGGAAATGCTCGCGGTAGTGTATGCATTTGACAAGTTCCGGTCTTATCTGATAGCTTCGAAGACAATTGTCTACACCGACCATGCAGCCATCAGATACCTGTTCGCGAAGCAAGATGCCAAGCCCAAATTGATCCGGTGGATACTGTTGTTACAAGAGTTTGACTTGGAGATCAAGGACAGAAAGGGGAGTGAGAATGTGATCGCAGACCACCTGTCACGACACGAACCACCAGTCGAAGGAGATGATCAGTATATGAGGATCCGAGTGACATTCCCCGACGAACAGATCTATGCTCTTAGGGATCTGAAAGAGACGTATGAGTCTAAATCGCCTTGGTTTGCGGACTTCGCAAACTACTTGGCTATCAGCGTACTTCCTACAGACTCTTCTCCGGATGCAAAGAAGAAGTTTCTACACGATGTCAAGTTCTACTATTGGGAGGATCCCTATCTTTGGCGTAGATGTGCTGATGGCGTCATTCGCCGTTGTGTGCCCCAGTCCGAGTGGCATCAAATCTTCGAAGCCTGCTATTCATCTCCTAGTGGCGGTCATCATTCAGCCAACTGGATGGCATTCAAAATTCTTGCAAGCGGGATCTATTGGCCATCCATCTACGAAGTCTATCGCGGATGGATTACGAGTTGTGATCGCTGCCAGAGGACCGGCAATATCTCGCGGAGGAATGAGATGCCACAGACTCCGATTATTGAAGTTGAAATCTTTGATGTCTGGGGGATCGATTTCATGGGACCTTTTCCACCATCACAAGGATTCTCATATATTCTACAGGCAGTGGACTACGTGTCAAGATGGGTTGAAGTTGTTCCAACAGTCACCAACAACTCCAAAGTCGTCATCAAGTTCCTGCAAAAGCTCATGACAAGATTTAGGACGCCAAGAGCCTTGGTGAGTGATGGGGGATCCCATTTCTGTAACAAATGGCTTGCTTCTCTTCTTGCTAGGTACGGAGTCAAGCACCGCGTTACCACCCCATATCACCCCCAAGGGAACGGGCTGATGGAGCTGTCCAACAGAGAAATCAAACAAATCTTGGAGAAGACGGTGAAGCAAAGAAAGGATTGGGCGAAAATACTTTACGATGCATTATGGGCATACCACACCGCCTACAAAATGCCCATTGGGATATCCCCATATCAGCTGATTTTCAGAAAGTCTTGTCACCTACCCGTTGAGATGGAGCACAAGGCCTGGAGAGCAGTAAAAGAGCTGAATCTGGATTGGAAGACAGCTGCAGAAGAGCGCACCACGGCATTGAACGAGCTGGAAGATTTCAGGGATGAAGCCTACGAGAACAATGTCATATATAAGAAGCGAGCGAAGAGATTCCACGACAAAGGGATTCGCTCTCATGTTTTTCATTCAGGTGACAAAGTCCTCCTCTTCAAATCCCGTCTCCGCTTCATGCCCGGAAAGTTGCAGTCAAAATGGGTTGGACCATACACCGTGATCTGTCAATTTTTGAACGGTGTAGTCGAGCTGGCTGGCCAAGATGGGAAGAACTTTAAGGTGAACGGGCAGAATCTTAAACCGTACTACACCCCACTCCAAGTCGGAGCGGTGGAGAAGTACTACTTGAATCGCCCATAAAAAAAACAAGTATTGTCGAGCTAGCGACATAAAACCAAGCACTGGTTGGGAGGTAACCCAACAGTTTATTGCTTTCTTTACTTCTGTTATTTTAATTCAATCAAGTTGAGTCATTAGGAATAAGTATTTTCAGTAAATTTTTCAAATTTTTTTTCGAGTCCAGTGCTCTGTTCAGGGCCACGTCGATCGCTGCCATTCTGCATCGATCGACGTGTGTTTTTTTGCCACGTCGATCGCCATTGTTCTGCATCGATCGACGAGAGTATCTTGTCCACATCGATCGATGAGAGGCACCCATCGATCGATGCGAAGTTTTCAGAGGCGCGAACAGAGACGGGTTTTAAAACTTAATTCTCCTCAATTTTTTCCTCTCAAAACACACTCGCACGACTCTTTTTTCTCCCAAACACCCGTCTCGAAATTTTTCTCCGTAACTTCGCTGCTACAACCCAAGGTATGTATTCTAGATCCTTCCACTTCGATTGTTTCATGTGTTTTGAACGATTTGAGCATGATTTTGATGAAAATTTGACCTTGGAGCCCTAGTTTCAATTTTTGCTTTTTCGTTGCAACTGTTCATGATTATTCGATATGGGTAGTTGCTCTAGTCGATATACTTGCTTGTTGGTGAATTTGTAGCATTGGAATTGTTGAATATGACTCTTGCTAGTTTGGGGATAATTCTGATTGGGGGTGATTTGCTAATCCTGCTATTTTGGGGTACAATTCTTTCGATTTAGGATGGAATATGCTAGGTTTGGGGGTGAATTGCATGAATGTCATACCAATTTTTCTTGGGTAGATACATTTTGTTGTTTATTGCAATTTTTTGTTGTATTGATGTTTGGGAATTTTGGTGAAGTACTTGGATGAGCATTGACATTTTTCCCACTACCCGTGCAGTTAATTATGGACTTTCAACCTACCTTCGCCAACCGGGCTGCAGAGCAGCGATACCGAAAATTCACAAGTTCAAATTTCACAGTCTGACAGACCCTTTACCCATGCGCCGATTGGAGAAAGTCAATTGGAGTGCATGGATGACAGAGCGGTGGCCGACATACCCATCGCTAGTGCTGGAATTTCTTGCATCACTCCATGTCTACGACGTTCAATCGGAGGGAGAGCCGACCACCATCTGTTTCCAACTCCTGAATGAACACTATGAGATGCCGAGAGATGTGCTCGAAGGCATTTGGGGAGTCAAAAACTCGGGCATCGGTTTTCTTCCCCCGGGTTTTGACATTGCCCAGTTTTGGAGCCAAATTGCAGCTGAGGCGAAGGAGGATTTGCGAGAGTTCGACTCGGGAAATTTGAAAGCATCCTCCATCGACAATTCCATCTTCCTCTATCTTCAGAGGTGCATGGGGGTATCTATCACTGGCCGTCATGAAAGCGCCAAGGTGAGAGTGGGCGAGCTTTATGCCATCTACTGCATGCTCACAGGAGAGAAATTCTGCTTTGCAGCGTTGGTCATGGACCACTCGACACACCAAGTCAAGGCCTCCAAAGGCAACATTTGGAGCGGGGGATTGATTACCCCGATTGCGGAGCACGTGGGGATTGACATGACCGAGATTGTTTTCCTTGAGGATAGTCGAGGACTCGGCACCGAGCATCTGGTTCGGATGCTGATGCTTTCACCCCGAGAGGCTGGCTGGTCTTTGAGAATGTCCTATGGCGACAGGTTTCCAAGTCCGCAGAGGGAACTCACGCACGTCACAGATCATCACTTCCGTGATAACTTGTTGATGAGCACACCAGCCCACATGCGGCTCATGGTTGGATCAAGTGGACGACCTGACACCTCCAGACTCCATCACCGACCACTGACTCAGTCGGACCAGTGACAGCCGCGGACCCCCAGAGGATGCGGGAGATGAAGAGCACGAGGAGGAGATTCCGGGCAGGACCGGTGGAGATTCGTTCCACCACTTTGCGGGTGAGTCTTCCTCTTCTAGGATGGATCTGGCGATGATTTATCAGTTCATGCAGCAGCAGACTGCTTTGCATGCGGAGGAGCACGTACGGTCGGCCGAGTTTCGCCAGCACGTGACCACGAGGCTCAACACCCTCAACATTCAGATGCAGCGCCTCCTTCTGAACACCCAGCTTGACTCTGTCTACTTTCGCCGCCAGCGTGAGCGCCAGGACCGCCGTCGGAAACTCCCCGTGTGGCCATCTCCTGATGCAGAGATGGAGGACCCTGCAGAGGAGGATTGAGGTATTGTTTATCTTTTCCTATCTAACTTTAAAACTTGTTCCCTCCTTCGAGTGAAACAAGTTTGAGGGGATGAGGATCGGAAAAAGGAAACGTTTGTAATTTTGTATCTTGTTTTTATTTATTTATTTACTGCTTTATTTTAATTTCTTTTTGTTTTTGTTTTTGTTTTTCTGAACTATCACCATCCTTGTTCTTTTGCTTCAATGTGAACAGTTGCTCTACTTTGCATTCAAATTAGTATTTTGAATTCTTGATATGTGGTACTAGTTCTGAATCGTAGAGTCTTGAGAATTGTTTTAGGAGCTTTTGAACATAGGGCAGTCGGAACTATCTTGATTATGTTGGTATTGGAAACTATGACTTATCTTTCCTTGAATGAGAATTGTTGATTGATAATTGAGATATTTGCTGATTAAGAATGAAAATCTGTGTGATAGAGTAGCCGATGATAGGAGCTATTTTGCTTGATGAGTTGATCTTTGAAATATGAATTTTTGCATGATAACTGTTCAAAATTGGGTAATTATTGAGGAGTAACAAAAATTTTTTTAACCCTGTGTGAAAATTTGAGCCACCTTTTCGTTTGATGAGTGACAAGGTCATTAGACTTACTTCCTAGAATAGGGTGAAAATGATTTTAGGCATGTTCTTTCGTAGCCCATCTCCCACACACTAACCTTTAATTTCCACTTGTAGCCCCTTTGAGCTTTGAAATTTTTCTTTGATTAGAAGAGTTGATGAATAAGAAATTACGATTTATTGGAAGGTGTGAATTGTGGGTTTGTGATGTGAGGCTGTGTGTAAAAATAAGGGTTTCCATGGGTAAATTTGAAGAGTGAACACTTGTGAAAAAAAAAAAGAGAGAGGAGAAAATTGAGAAAACTCATATGTTGTAGTTCACGAAAGTTTGAAACAAGTTCTAAGGGACCCTGAAAATTATGAAAGGGAAGGAACAAAATTGTGCATGAGAAGAAAAAAATTAATGTGGTTATGATATGATTGGATTTTTGGGTTTGATTGAAATATATTGAGTCACTTAGCCAAATATATCTCACCTTTTAGGTAAGCCACATTACAACCAAATCAAGACCTTTCTGATTCCCTGAAAAGCCACACTAACAAGCAGTGGAGAGATGAGAAATTTGTCAAACCTATGGTGAGGTAAACTAAAACCTTGAGTGAGTGAAACACAAGCCCTTTACTTGTTGAGCGATGAGTGCAAACACTGCCCGGTGAGGTTCCTCCTCAATATTTTAACAATGACAATTTGTTTGGATTGCATGATTTATATGAATAAGTGATACTTAGATTGCAAAAGAAGTTTGTAAGGCATTGCACACTTGTATCTGCATTTGATTCTATTTCTTTTCGGTGAATTGATCGAGAACGATCAATGGTTTAAGTTTGGGGGAGTTGATAAGTTAGTATTTTTACCAACTTATCTAGTTGTTCTTTGACTAATTGGCTGTTGTTTAGACTTTTTTTATGTGTCTTTTTGTGCATGAATTGGCTTTTGTGCTCGTAATGTCTTGTTTGGTGAATTATGCAGGTTTTCAGTCGAAAACAGGGAAGAATTGGAAATTGCTCGAAGTTCCAGATCCACGACGCAAACATCTAGATGGATCGATCAGCGAGAGGAAAAGAGAGATCGACGGAAGCCGCAAAAACTAGGCTCACGTTGATCGATGCAAGGTCTGCGTCGATCGACGAGGGTGTTTCAAGGGCATCGATCGACGTTTTTCTCCAACGATCGACGTGACTACGGGAAGTCCTAATCTGATCCTGAATTAAAGATAGAGACATATCTAATCCTAGATGTTGTTTGATACATCTTTCATTAGTATAAAAGGCCATGTAAAATTCGAAATTAAGGGTGGAAATTAGTAGAGAAATTAAGAGATTTTAGAGTTGAAGATTTTAGAGATTCCCAAGAGTCTTTTAGGGTTTATGTTTGAAGACAGATTTTTGTGTGAAGACATTCAGACCAAAGATTTTATGCAATTCAGGTTTTATTTATCTTTGATGAATTCTACTATGATTATGTGTAACTAACTTCCTTCTCAGATTCTAGGGTTTCGAACTATCAATGTATGCATGTTTGATTAATTGAATTATTTTCCCTTTCCCATCGTAGTTTGTGAAATCTGTGCTTATTCATAATCTTGAGTTTGCTGGCCACATCTTAGGATTAATTAGTTGAGAACTTGAGACGTAACTGTAATAGTTTTCAATGGAAAGAGATTTTCACAATATAATTTGATTTCTTGTCGTAACTAAAGGAGATAAATTATAGGAATAGATCCGTAGAATTATGGAGTTAATTAATTCATCTTGAGACCGAGCCGAGATAGGTAATTAATTAATCTACTCTATGAATTGTCCAACAAAGACGTTCATAATACTTTTCTGATGTTTCACTATGAAGAGGAATTAAATTGGGAATTAATCAATTTATTCATACTTGTCATACTTGATAGGTAGATATCCCCAAAATCTGTACTTCTCATAATCGTTTCATCAAAAGTCTTTTATTTTTCTGTTTGATTTTAATTTGCAAGCATTAAGATTTTCGAAATAAACAAACCCAAAATTTGATTTTTCCTAACCAGTATTTTGAGAACTTTTGATTTAGTATTTAAGGTTTTTCGTTACTTTTTTCCCCTGGGATTCGATAATTTTATTTGCCACTATATTATTATCTTTGCTAAGTCACTAGTAAAATAATTTAGTGATCAATATCAGATTTTACAAACAAAAGAATTAGTTCTCCTTTAATATTCCAACAGATTGGTATCAAGAGCCTCCAGGTTCTATCCAATCGACAAAAAAAATATCTATGGCAAGTTCAACCCCCTCAAATATAAATGTCCATCACATTCCAGAATTTGATGGTAACGATTATGATTTCTGGTTTGTAAAAATGAAGACGATCTTCCGTTCTCTTAATCAATGGGGAATTGTGGAGAATGGATTCACAGAACCTGCTGAAGGATAAGTGCTAAACGAAGTCGACTCGAAAAAACCAGAGCAGTCCCGACAAGCTGACGCATATGCTCTTTCAATACTCCAAAGAGTAGTAACCAAGAGCATATTTCCCAGAATTATGCGTGCAAACACAGCCAAACAAGCATGGGAGATTTTGCGGAGCGAGTTCCAGGGAGATGCAAAGGTTATAGCTATTAAACTTCAATCACTATTGAAGGAATTCGAGAATACCAGAATGAAGGAGAACGAAATGCTGATGGAGTTTTCAACCAGGATTTTTGATTTAATCAACCAGATGAAATCTCATGGTGAAGATCTCACGGATCAGAGGATACTCAGAAAAATCCTCATTTGTCTCCTAGAAAAATTGATCCCATTGTTGATGTCATCAAAGAAACAAAAGACTTATCAACACTCTTTGTTCAAGAACTGATGGCATCTCTCAAGTCGTTCGAACAAAGGTTGTCCAGACACTCAGAAAAGTCAATCGAGAGTGCATTTCAATCAAGACTTAACATAGAGAACAATGATCGAGATGTTGGTTCAAGGTTCAACCAGTCAAGAGGCGGAAAAACTTCAAGAGGATGAGGTGGACATAAACCAAGAGAACGAGAGAGAGGCAGCACCTCTATAAATTGCAGCATTTGCAATAAACAAAATCACACCGAGAAAGATTGTTGGTTCAAAGGTAAATCGAGATGCAACAAATGCAACAAGTTCGGTCATCTTGCCAAAGACTGCCGAGCCAGAAACGCTCATCAAGCTAGTCCGACTGAGGCAAATCAAGTACCTCAGAATACATATGTAACATTCTATGCTAACCATACTTCTATTAAAAAGGAGCATGGAAAATGGTTGTTGGATAGTGGGTGTAGCAACCATATGACGCCAATCTCGGAGATTTTCTGCGAACTCGACAAAAGAGTTATTGTTCCAGTTCAATTTGGCAATGGAGAACATGTAAAATCATATGGACTTGGAAAAATCGCAATCAACACAAATGAGGGACCAGGCTGCATCAATATTGTTCTTTGCGTACCAAGCCTAAGTCAAAACTTGCTGAGTCTTAGACAATTAGTGGACAATGGCTACAAGCTCAATTTTGACAACAATGAATGCATAATCTTCGACAGGTGAGTTAAATCAAAGGTGTTTACCAAGATTAAGATGGTAAATAGAAGCTTTGCCCTGAATATCAAGTATGCTGACTTGGAAGCTCACCGAGTTACCACCTCTCATTATTTGTTAGTCCCAGATCAGAGTATGTATAGTATGCAGCGAAAGTATTAAATGTTAATTCACACTCTAACTTTGACAGTTCAGCTAACTATAGACACAGTTTTACTTAGCAGTTTTAGCAATACTATTCACGTTAGCCAGCAGATTGTTTTAACAGTTTAGCAGATATAAGCAGTTAACAGTTTATGCACTCCAATACTTACGAGACAAGTGTTGAGGTTTCAAGATTTGCTAGAAAACTGTAAAGTGCGTAAGGAAAGAAAACTGTAAACAACACATGATATTTATAGCGGTTCGGAGCCTTAAGTCCTACGTCCACTCTTCGGATATCAGATCTGATAATTCACTAAGTAATGAAAATACACTCCTCACGATCTATAGCCAGTTGCTATAGAGACCTCCGTCCACAGCACAAAGGATCACTCGCCCAGGTAGCTGTACTTCACTCCTTCTTCAGTCCATCGAAGGCTCTGTGTCTTCTCTATGGACCGGCTCTGTTGGTCCCGGATATCAGGGTATACTTTGGCAGCGGAAAATACGTAAGTTCGTTTCTTGCACTCTGCTGGTTACACAGCTGACTGGGACCTTGTCAGCTGGTAAGTCAACTGGCAACTGAGTATTCAGCTGACTGGCAACTGGCTGGTCAGCTGATGACTCAGGACTTAGAAAATTTTAGAGTCGAGTTTGCACAGTTATAAACTGGTTTCAGTAATACTCCAGCACTTGGGTGCTGGGTTTTAAATCAGTAAGTAAATGCTGAAAGCAGTAAATAACAAGGATATTTTATAGTGGTTCGATCAACTGATCTACGTCCACTCTCCAGTCGAAGCACTGGAAATTCACTAAAAAGAGTAATCCGGTACAAGATTTCCTACGATCTATTTCCAGCTGGTAGATGCCTCGTCTACCAGTCCACTGGATCAACCGCTCCCGGTCCTTGTCCTTCTTCAACTCTCGTCAGATGGATGGAGTGCGAGCACGTCACTTCAACCTCCACCTCCGACTGATTGGGTGTTGAGTTCTCCCAAGAACTTGACTCTTGCTGGCGGCAAAACTGCCCGTAATAACTCTGGAGCTGGCTGGCTCAAGAGCTGCTATGTTCTTCCTCGGAATGAGAAAGAACACCAAATGAGATCAATAACTCACAAGCTAGAAGCTTGGAGTCTCGTGTTCAAATGATTGACACACGGAGTAGCTTTAAGAAAAGCCTCGAAAGATTGCTTATTCGCTGATATGAATGCGTTTGAGCTTTCGGTAGGTCAAGAGTGTTAAGAGTATTGAATGTTGATGGATCCCAGGTATTTATAGACGAGGGATCCCATTCAAATTTACTAGCCGTTTGGACACATCCGGAAAAGTCTCTGTCCTCGCATGTCCTTCTGACGGCGGTAGGTAGGAATTTCCGGAAAGCGCCATACCTTTGATCGCTTTATCTGACACAGATCTCTTTGTGTCAGAACGACTCTATTCGTCAGTACGAGGAATCGGAACTGGTGTCTTGAACTGATAGACTTTAAGGCATCCTCCTTAAAGTCATACACTGTCAGTTACTTCCTCAGACGAATCTTCTTTTTGTCTCTAAGTCTTCGGGAGAGCGAATCTTCAATTCTGCTGATAACCTCCAACTGGTAGATCATACTGGTGATCTTGTGCTGGTAATCTCTGCTGGTGACTTTCCTTAGCACAATCAAGGTCTACCAATTTGTCTGATGTTATCTCTTGGAATCTCCCGTGACTGGTGGCTTCACCGCTGGTGAATAGTGTCAGCCAGAACACATATTCTGCTGGTAAGATTTCTCAGCCTCCTGCTGGTGAAATCTATCCAACTGGTGAACAGTAACCAGTCATTGGCTCTACTCCATGCTGATGAACAGTGTCAGCATGAGTCTTTGTCAGTCGCTTGCTGGTGAGACTTCTCTCAACTGGTAAGCACATCTCATGCTGGTGAACAGTATCCAGCATGAGTCTTGATCAGCTACGACTTACAACTCAAAAGACCTAAACAGGACTTTACATTTGAGACTAGAGCTATTCTAGAGACAAACTGTCGCTGGTAGGACTTAGGATTTGATCCACCAAAACACCAAAACAAGAATCTAAACAAGTAGCTACTGGGGAAAGGAAACTTAGCCAAATTTCCCAACAGGCTCAAAGTTGGACTGAGGACAAACCTCCTTTTTCCTCCTTCAATAGGTTGGATGGTTGAGTTCTTCCCAGAACTTTCACAGGCTGCTATGTTCTTATCCGTAATAACATACTCTTCCTTTGCAAGAGTAGGCTGCTATGTTCTTATTCGTAGAATAAGAACACCAAAGAGGTAGATTAAGTCTGCTGACTTAATCCTCGTGTACCCAGGGTAACACGGTGAATCTCCAGAGATTCTATACGCAATGAATGTTTCGTGTTCAATAAATGAACCACGATATTAATGCCTTCTCTCTTGAAAGTGTTTATGCCTTGACCTTTAACTTCTGTGGAGAGGCTGGTGTGTTGGAGATTCAAATGTGCTAGATTGTTCAAAGGTTTGGCACAAGATTTTGGCAAAGGTTTTTATGTCTCTGTAGTTCCTGCTATTTATAGGTGGAGACCCAGAAAATAGCCGGTAGAGACATAGAGAAGAATGTCCAATCATAGTCCATTCTTCTCTGTAAAAGGTCGCTTTCTCCTCTGATATCTCTGCTGCATCGACCTACTTTTCAGAGCAGCTTGTACTTGATGTGTTAGACGTTTAAACAACGTTGTACACCAGTCGCAACTGAGTAGTGTCTGTCTTTTCTTATTGACTTCCTCAAGGATCTTCTGCGACTGCTCGACACTAGCCTCGTACGCATTCTTAGATGCAGAACTGTCTTGACCTGAAACTATGAGCGCCTCTCAATAGTTTTCTTTGAGTATTCAGACTTTGGCAGGAAAAATTGTCTACACAGTTTTTGTGACTTTGATCTGCTCTGCTTATCTTCATCTTGTATACTCGACAACTGTCTCGTCAGAATGATTACTTCTTCAAAATTGTTCCACAATTTTGATGATATCCTCCTTCCTAGACTATTACAACTTGATTATCCTATACAAGGATTACATGAGATAATACTCTAAGGCCTAGACTTTGGTATATAGTTTTGACACATCAAAACATCAAATTAAGGTGGGATTACAATAGTAATACCTAACAATTCCCCCTTTTTGATGTTGTCATAACCATACCTCTAAGTCTATCTATTTAGACGAGAAGAAGCAGTTGGCCTGAGTTTTACAAGGTTTGTCTATCTAATACTGCTCAGAACCGTGCTTCTTCTACACTCGACCTACTCTAAATGATCTTCCCCCTTAATGGGATAATAGTTCTCGATTAAAATTAATCATTTTTAGAGTAATAAATAGAAGAAGGTTTGCTCATCACACTGGAAAATATGAATTCAGCCAGTCAAGAATCAAGGTGAGAGACAATGATTAGTTATATTCAAACCAACAGTTTTTCACTTTTCACTAGATTTGATCAATTGCAAGTATATGAAAAGCTTAAAAAACTGTAGTAAAAGAAAAGACATTCAAAAAGATGCAAGCAAAATAAACTCCCATGCTCCCATGACTTTTGCTTACCTGTCTTGATTTTTGTCCTTCTCCTTATCTTGATTCGAGGAATCAGCATCTTTTGGCTTCGAGGATGTTGCAATGGATGCGGAGAGCAATTTAGCTTGCGCCTTGATAGCTGCGGTTAGTTTTGAGAGATGTTTCCTGTCTTCCTCTCTGGAAAGCATTAGTGCATCCAGTCTCTTTGTAACTTAATCATCCCGCATCTTGCGCTCTTCTTCCTGCATCATGTATTCCTCTTTTCGCTTCTTCTCTGTTTCAGCCAACTGCAGCTTCATCGAATCATCCTGTCTTTCTTCCCCCTTTTTGACAATATCAATCACAAGAGCCAGATGCTGATTCAGCCAAAGATCTATCTCTTGTCTCAGAGAATTATAGGGTACAAGATCTGTGGCAACAGAGACAGGATTCTGTCAACCATACTTAGCGCTCTAGATTCGTCAGGGGGTTGACTCCTAGAGATTGCAGTGGAAGTCTCAGGCTGATGTGGAGCTTGAATCGTTGTTGCCTCTATCTCCTTCTAATTAGAGATGGCTGCTGCTGCCTCATGTCTAGCTTTTTCGGCAGCGGCCTCTGCTGCCTGGCGAAGAGCTTCAGGTTTTGCAGCTTCTTCTTCTTTTCTCTTCAGCTCAGCGGCTTCTGCTTCTTGTCGCTTGAGCTCAGCAGCCTCTACCTCTTTTCTCATAAGCTCAGCGGCTTCTTCCTCTTGATTTTGCAGTAGCTCTGCTGCTGCTTCTGCCTCTCGCTGCTTACGTTCTAGCTCAGCAGTCTCTTCCTCCTTTCTCTTCAGCTCAGCAGCTTCTTCCTCTTTTCTCTTGAGCTCGGCGGCTTCGGCTTCTTACTTTCACTTTAGATCTGCTGCTGCTTCTGCTCCTCTCCTGATTCTCTCTTCTTCCTCTTTGTGCAGCCGCTCCATCTCCTGCGCTTCTTCATCTTCAAGGTCTAGTAGTTCTAGTTGAATCTCGTCAATCTTTTACTTCAACCATCATAGAGTATTTTGTATGTTCACAAGCTTCTCACGACTATCATGTATTCTGCGACGCACATGCTCAAGAAGTGTTTCACTTGGCGTCCGTGCAATGGTGACCGAAATACCCAATCTTTTCATGAGAAGTTCTGCCAATGTTAGTCTTTGGACTATTCGTTCAGCTGTTGTTTCAGCAGTTTCCCGAACTGACCCCTCTAATGGAGTAATTTCCTGTTGTGGTAGTGGCTAATGATTAGCAACAGTTTCCACTTGCAGACTCTGATTGTCAGTTTCTTCAACTGGAGTTTCTATCATTGTTCCCCTTGTCTTTGAGGCTATCTGAACACTCGGCTTATGTGATGATGGTGGTGGTGGATGAGCTTTCGATGTTGTGCTGCTAGAGGATGGTGAGGGAGTGAAAGGTTGTCGGCGAGTGGATTCTTTATCTGAAGAAGGACTTTGAAGATCCACAATGGTTACTGTTTTGTCTATCATTTCTTCTTCATGATTGTCAACTGGCTTGCCCTTCTTACACTTTTCTCGTCCTTCCTCCAAGGTACTTGTCAACACTAACCGCCTTCTTTTCCTACTTGCGGCTCGCGTGAAAACTGTTTCAGCTTGTACTGGTTGGCTTATAGCAGCTTGTGTATTGTAATCCTAAATATTGTTTACCTCCAAATCATCACCAACAGTTGGTTGATGTCGACGCTCACCTCCCGCAACTGCTCTTCAGTGGATTTTCTCACTGTGAGGTAGGAAGTCGGATGAGACCAGGCATTCTCCTTCTTCTCTAAGACCGATCAATTTCTCTATCAAGTAACTAATTTTTAGTCCAAACCCCACTCCGGATTTGAATCTCTTGATTTCCTGAATGGTCTCATTTTTTCGAATATTTTCAATAATACGCCCAAAAATGAACTCAGCCCAATTTCCACCTGGACTATCATCCAACTGATGGATTTATATATTAAAAGCATTATGATTGGTACATTATGTACAAGGTCGATTGGTTAATATACTGGGAATCATAAATGTTGTACGTTCATCTCCTGTCTAAATTAACAAACATGTGTCGCAAACGCAATTATCCTCTTATCTCGTCGATAGGGAGATCATACGGTGTGTAGTAGATCACGGAAGATCGTATGGATCGTTTGACCTAGCGAGATATAAATAGTAATCACATCTGAGATAGTTCCAGGATAAACTGTCGGTGTAGGCTGCAGCATACGCAGTAATATGTTGGGATTATATACTGAAAGCATATATGATTAAGTGTTTTGTACA
>JAPKLW010002596.1:0-49666 GCA_026898455.1 Plectranthus barbatus
TCTAAGCTATCAACTGGAGAAGGGAAACTTAGCCAGATTTCCCAACACATTGGCCTCTGGGTATCTCGACGAGGAAAATAGTAGCTTTATTCCCAATCCTTTGCAGTAATCTCGGAACTTTTTACTCGAAAATTGCCTCCCGTTGTCTGTTATGATTTCCCTTGGTAACCCGAATCGACAAACTATGTGTTGCCACACGAACTTGATCATCTGGGTGTCTTTAATACTTGAGAGAGGTTCGACTTCGACCCACTTTGTGAATGCATCGGTCGCGACCACGATGTACTCCTTTCCTCCTCTGGCCCTTAGCATTTTCCCTACGATGTCGATCCCCCATCTATGAAAGGGCCACACAGGTATGTTCGAATGTAACATTTCAGCTTTCATGTGAGTCATGTTTGCAAACCTTTGACAGTTCTCACATTTCTTTACGAATTCCTTCGAATCACTTCTCAAAGTCGGCCAATAAAATCCGTCCGAGATGACCCGGTGCGATAGGCTTCTTGGTCCGGCATGGTTTCCACAACTTGATGCGGTAAAAGTTCAATCACAATTAACCCTCAACCACACTCAAGAATAAAATATCAATCCGAGTTCTTCTTGATTCGCCTCCTAGATTACCGAGCTACTCAAGTGAAGTCTTATAGCTAAGCATGATTCAATCGTTGAGTAATTCTAATCATCTAAACATGCAATTCAAATCTAAGCTATCAATATAGGAAATGCAAGAATTTAAACACAAAATTTAATCGAACAATCCTTCTCACTATGGTAAACCAAGACAATCACAATACTCAAGTTAGGAAGATCGGATGTTGAATTGAGTAGAGATACAATCAAATTTGGCTAATCATTGTTGCAAACATTATTTAATCCCTAGGAGATTGAGCAATCGACCCTACACTCGATAACCCCTTGTCACGGTGAGCTACCGGTTGATGATCTAGAACTAGCAAACAGTCACATTATTTAGCCCTAGACCACTCCAAATGGTTCGTCAATTATCGCCCTACGACCTAGCACCGCACATGGATTGGAACTAAAATCGTATGAATTAACACTATTTACGACGATTCCGCCCGCGTGTTGGCTGCAGCGTTCACGTCAACTACCTCCTAAGTTGGCTATTACCTACACCTAAGAGGTAAGGAACAAGCTCTAGTGAAATCCAAACTCTCAAAGGAAAGTAAACATACAATTCTCATGCCAAATTCTCATGCATCCTTCCTCAAATCAACATCCAAAACATTTTAGAACTTCATACCTTTCAATTGTACAATTACAATTTGGAATACAATGTACGTCATTACAATTTGAAGGTAGAAATAAGAAATCTTCCCCAATTTGGATTGGTTGACTTGATCCACCACTTTTGATCTTCAATCTCTTACAAATGTTGATGAATTTAGCTCCTAGAAGCTCTAGGACTAGGATTATGATGAATTGGAATGGAAAAATGGAATCTAGGGAAAAATCTAGCTATCGTATGTGAAAAATGACATAAAACTCTAAAACTAACCGCTCATCCCCCTTTTATATGCAAGCAATCAGGCCCTCGGATCGCCCGGTCGAAGTTTGGCTCGCCCGGGCCACCAAAAACTGCCAGAAACTGCCAAGAAAACCGACTTGGCTCGGCCGATCGACATACGGCTCGACCGAGCCAAGTCCCAGCCCCGCCATGCTCGACCGATCCTGCACAGGCTCGATCGGTCGAGCTCTCTGAACGCCCGCTCGACCGATCCTGCACAGGCTCGACCGGTCGAGCTCTCTGAACGCCTGCTCGACCGATCCTGCACACGCTCGACCGGTCGGAGCCTCCAAACTCCAAAACCTTGCGATTTTCCTCCAAAACTCCACCAAATATGCTTGTTTATGCCAAAAACCTATCCTACACAAGTCAAACACACAAAACACGAAAACACAAACAAAATACGACAAAAACATATGATACGGGAGTAAAATAACCACAAACAAGCATGTTCACATATCAAAATACGGGTCATTTTGCGCACGTATCACAACTCCCCGAATGCACTTCGCCCAAAATGTCCAACACCTCTTGCTCTCTCACTTATTTGAGCAATGGGCCCTCGAACGATCTTTTGTACAACTCTTGTTCGAATAAGATAAACCTTGCAGCTCTCCTCACTGTCCTTGTGAGTTCGACCCCTTGTTCTTCACTTGTTCCAAGTTGGAATGCCCTTATTCCATCCATCCATGATTTTGAACTCACTATTGCACTTATTGGCTTTGCTCCTTCAACTTCATCACGAGCTAGATCTCGAGTTGCTAGCGATAGAGCGACTGTTAGCGGGAGTAGTCGGGACGTGTGATAGACACTCGTTTTGTGCATTTTACTGATGTGGATTTGCTCACTTTTGACCTTAGATTGGACTATTCCGTGGTGTTTTCATGCATTATTCATATTCTTTTAGAAAGTATTACGTTTGGTCTGGTTTGTGGTTGTTTATGCAGATTTCACGCACAGTCGGGTTGTTTACAAGAATTGACCAAGTGTCCAGGAGGCCAATCGATGCTAGCTTGCATCGGGAAGAAGAAAGAGTCAGAAAATATGAAAGAACGCGCCGAAATCGCATTCGAGACGTAAACGGCGACCCAAATGACACAACCGGCGACTGCCGGTCATGTAGATGGGTCGCCGGGCATGCATTTGGAGCTTATTTCTCACGGCACACAACCGGCGACCCGGATGACACATCCGGCGACCGTCGTCTATGTAGACGGGTCGCCGGGTATGCAAATTCCACGACTTTTCTCACGGTACACAACCGGCGACCCCAATGCATAACCGGCGGTCGCCGATCGGGCAACCCAGACCGCCGTCTGTGTCCCGTTTTGACGAAATCTGGCGAATCTGAAGCCCAAAACCATATCTTTTGGAGATTTGAAAGGCCTCAACTATAAATAGGACTTCCCTGAATGTAAATAAGGTTCCTTTTATCAATTTTTCAAGTAGAGAGCATAGAATTGAGAGCAAAAGCAGGGGAACTTGAAGAGCACGACAGGAATTGAAGATTGAAGACCACGGTTTTTGATTTCCATGTTTTCTGTTCTTGTGACTCTCCATCTCATTGTTTTTCTAGAACTTAGCATGATTGGCTAAGTTCACTCATGGATTCTAGGGTTTGAAGCTTTGTATTTATTCATTCAATAATTTATGTGATTTAATGTTCCTTTTCCATTGATGTTCTGATTTATTGATACTTTCATGAATTACGAGATACTGGCCATTGATTGTGATTTGAATTAATAGTTTTTTATCCGAGAGGACTAGGTTATTAATTAAGACGCCAATAAATTAGATTCAAGGGGCAATTGTCCGAGAGGAAATTGAGCTTTGAAGGGTTTTTGAAATCTAAGGTTTTATCAAGAGTAAAAGTCTTCTGTATGTCCGAGAGGAATCTTTTGATCTTTTATTTCCATGTTATGGTTTAGAGTCCGAGAGGATCACCTGATAACGTATTTGCGATTAACTCACATCCTTGGGAATTAAATTTGGGATTGAATTACATGAAAAGTTGTTTGATTATTATTCAAAGTGGATTACCCTGGAATCCTATCTTCTCATAAGTTCCTTAAAATTATTTAAAATTGTTATTTATTAATTTCTATTGCCAAGTTACTTTTATATTTACAACAAATCAAAACCACTTTCTGATTTACCAAGATAGTAGTACGATATCTATGTTTTAGTGCTTGATTATACTTCGAACCTGCAGTCCTTGAGATTCGATAAATTATTACTTGCCCTCTGCAGTGGTCTGTACACTTGCAGTTATAGCACGTTGAAAAACGGGCTATCAACGTGCTTACATTCATTGATGCTGCCAAGTTTGCCATTGCATCTGCTTCATGTTGTTTTCCCTCGGTATGTGCTCTACCAGCACTATTTCAAAATTGTTTTCCGATTTCTTCGCGATTTCGTGATACGCGGACATTCTACAATCCCTTGCTTGAAATAAGCCAGAAAGTTGGTTCACAATTAACTGAGAGTCTGATTTAACTTTGATCCTCCTTACTTTCATCTCTAATGCTAACTGCATCCCAGCTATCAGAGCTTCATATTCTGATTCGTTGTTTGTGGCACGAAATTCAAATCTTATCGCTCTTTGGTATACGACTCGGTTTGGCGACATTAGGGAGATCCCCGCTCCTGCCCCTTTTGAGTTGCTCGAGCCATCGACATGCAGTATCCAAAATTCCTCAAATTTTTGCTCGATTGGGACAGACTCTATCTCGGCTTGTACATGTTGGTCTAGTGTATACTCCGCGATAAAATCAACAAGTATTTGCGATTTTATAGCCCGACGCGGTTCGTATTGTATTACATAGCCTCCAAGCTCCACCGCCCACTTCATCAGCCTTCCAGACAGTTCAGGTTTTGACAAAACATTCCGTATGGGAAAGTTTGATGTCACCACTACCTCATGCGCCTCGAAGTAAGGGCGAAGCTTCCTTGTCGCCATCACCAGTGCAAGCACCAATTTTTCTAGTGCTGAATAACGTGTTTCTGCTTCCACTAACATTCTGCTGACGTAGTATATCGGGTGTTGCGATCCCTCTTGTTCCCTTACTAGTACCGTACTCACCGCTCTTTCTGATACCGCTAAGTATAGTTGTAGGATCTCCCCCTCGAGCGGTTTTGACATTACCGGGGCTGTTGCGAGGTAATTTTTTATCTGTGCCAATGCTTCATTGCACTCTTCGGTCCATTCGTACCGTTTCGCCGTCTTCATGAGTTCAAAGAACCTAGTTGTTCGATCCGAATATCGCGCAACAAATCAACTCAGCGCAGCCAATTTCCCAATCATTCTATGAAGTTCTTTCACCGTGCCTGGTGGCTTCAACTCTTGAATGGCCTTTATTTGCACGAGATCCGCCTCGATTCCTTGTCTGCTCACAACATATCCTAAAAACTTTCCCGAAGTTACTCCGAGTTGACATTTTGTCGGGTTCAACTTCATGCTGAATTTGTTTAAGATGCTAAAAGTTTCGGCCAAGTGCTGCAAATGTTCAGTTATGTTTGATGACTTCACGATCATGTCATCGATATAAACCTCCATGGACTTCCCAATCAATGGCTCGAACATCTTATTCATCAACCGTTGGTAGGTCGACCCAGCGTTCTTCAGACCAAACGGCATCACTCGATAGCAATATATTCCTTGATTCATCATGAAGGATGTTTTCTCTTCATCTGATGGAAACATCCTGATTTGGTTGTATCCCGAGAAAGCATCCATGAATGACATCACCGCGTACCCTGCAGTCGTGTCGACCAATCGGTCGATGTGCGGGAGAGGGAATGCATCTTTTGGGCAAGCCTTGTCTGTGTAGTCGACACATACCCTGTTCTTTCCATTTTTCTTTTTTACTACAACCACGTTGGCTAACCACTCCGAATATTTGACCTCTATTATGAACCCTACCTTTAGTAAGTTACACACTTCGTCTGCGGTCGCGATATTTTTCTCTGGCGCGAATCGCCTCCTTCTTTGATGGATTGGCTTGAATCTCGGATCAACTTTTAACTTATGGGACATTACTTGTGGCTTGATCCCTGACATTTCCTCGTGGCTGAAAGCAAATGCATTCCTCTGACTTCGTAGGAATGCGGGCAATGCCCCTTGCAGTTCAGTCGAGGCTTTTCTCCGTACAAAGGTAACTTTGGACTCATCCTCCTCCAGGTTCACTTTATCCAAGTTTTCTTGTGCATCGATCGTTCCTATGGTTCGAAGTGTCTAGCAATCCCTTGCAGTGTGCTGTTCTCATTTGATGGAACGAATTCCCCACGGCGTTGGGAATTTAATTACTTGATGAAAGGATGACGGAACAACTTGCAATCCATGCATGCACGGTCGTCCCATGATTGCGTTGTAGCATGATTCCGCATCAACTACCTGGAATCGTACCGATAAGTTTATCCCTTTCGAGTATACCGGTAACAATAACTCTCCCAATGGTATCAATTGCTCTCCACTGAAGCCGACAAGTTGGCTCGAGCTCGGTCTCAAATTCTTTTCAGGTATCCCCATTCCTTTAAACTCTTTTAGAAAGATGAGATTAGAGGAAGCCCCACTATCCACCAGGATCCTCCTCATTCTGCAGTTTGCAATCAAAAGTTCTATTACCAAAGCATCATCGTGCAGATGTCGCACGCCTTCCGAATCCGAGGGTCCGAATGATATCTCCTCAGTAGATAACCATGAAGGTCTTATCGAACTCTCGTTCCTTGCCTCCCTCCTGTAACGTTTGTAAGCATTCCTCGAGGTTCCTACCATGGGTGGTCCACCCAAAATCATATGAATCATTTTCTCCACTAGTGGTTCATTAGGTAACGGGACCCAATTTGCTCCAGTTGCCGCACCCCTCTTTTCTTGAGCCGGTCCCGCCTTATTCCTTCTCCATGTGTTATTCCTTTGTTCACTCTTCAAATGTTGCAGGTGCCCCTGATCGAGGAGCCTTTGAATCTCCTTTAGAAAGTCCCTACATTCAATAGTTTTATGCCCGTAAACCTGGTGGAATGCGCAGTAATTTTCTGGAATTTTTTTACCGATGTTGGCCAATGCTTTTGTAGGCCATCGGACTTGTCCTTGAAGAGCCATCATCTCTTAAATCACCACCATCGGGTTAGCGTTCATATTGAAGGATTTCACCGCATTCCCTGGTGTGGTTTGTGTGCTTGTGACTTTACGGTCGGCACGGTTCGTATATGGTGCGAATCTATTCGTCTTTCCCGCGATCGCATCAGGTCGTTGAGCAATTCGTCCCTTATCCCTTCTTCCAAAGTTCTCCTCCTCAATCTCTTTTCGAATCTGTACATCTGCCCTTGCCATCATCTCTGCATAAGTTGTGCAAGGGTATTTCACTAGCTACCAAAACAAGCTCGAACCACGTACTAACCCTTTCTTAAAAGCTGATATTGATGTTTCTTCCAAGCAAATCGGGATTGCAACTTCCACCTCATTGAATCGTTTGATATACTCTTGTAATGACTCACCATCTTTTTGTACTATTTGGTAGAGGTCATCCGAGCGCTTTGGCATCCTTCGACTACTTGAAAATTGTGAGCAAAATTGTTTATGTAACTCGGCAAATGACCCGATGCTTCCTACATTCAGGTGCATAAACCACTGCATTGCCGCCCCCTCGAGGCATGCACCAAAACTTCTGCACATGCATGCCTCTCGAACTGCTTCCAGCATGGATGTAGTTTGCATCTTAAACTTATAGAGGGTTATAAATTCATCTGGGTCTGTTGCTCCATTATAGGCTTTTATCACAGGAATCACAAACCTTTATGGGATTAGCGAATTCGCTATTCGACTCACAAATGGCGAATCGTTATAGTTCCCTGTTACGCTGCTCGTAATTGTGGTCAGTAGGCCTGGTACGGTGGCCAAGACCTTAGTCAGTTCCTCCACCTTTGCTTCGAGATTCTTCACCCTCTCATCTTGTGCTCTCATTGGAACTCTACCCATCGAATGGTTTGTGTTTTCCGAGTGGGAGCCATGATGTTCGTCATATGCATTCTCGAATTTGAACTGTTCGTGATACACAACTAACTGTTCCCTGAGTCTTTCGGCATCCAGGGTTGCCCGCTGATTTTGCTCCCTCAATTCCTCCATCTCCTCGCGCATTTGCTGCAGATGTTCCTCAAAAACCCTTCGATTATCTTCTGAATTTCCTTCACTAACCGATTCAGTTCTCTTGGATTCAGATCTATCCATTCCTGCTTCCTTCTTTCAATTCCCACAGACGGCGCCAATTGTTGTTACACGGATAAATTCTTATTGAAAGAGTACTGAAGAAAACGATCTAAATCTCCAATAAACTCAATGGAAACCAAAAATCAGAACCTTTATTTTATTGCTCTTTTTCTTATTTATACAAGTTAGCTTCACATTACAAGGAAATGTGCTAATCTAATGCTGATTTATGGGGATTGGTCTTGAATTGTAGAAAATGATATTCAATCCCTTGATCCATGCAGCTTGCCGGCCTGTATTTACTTCCTCGAGCGTGATTAGCGCTATTTCCTGACTTAGGACTGCAATTTATCTCGGTGAACATCTTTCTTCTGACACGATTCGTCTCGCCTCCCTGAGTGGTTCGATCGCTCAGGGCAGAGGGTACAACAATGCATGCATCTCATCAATTAGAAAAAAAAGAGAAAAATAATGGGTTTGCAGCTCTAAAACTCGATATGAGCAAAGTTGAATGGACTTTTATCAATACCTTCCTCAATAAGCTCTGCTTCCCCCAAAAGTTTGTTCAATTTGGCATGAACTGTATCAGTTGGGTATTCTTTTATTCTAAACAACTGTGTCAACGGAGGTATTAGGCCATCAAGAGGTTCCCTTATTCATGCATAGGCAAACAAGGGCAAAATCAGAAGTGTTAATTTTGGAAAGTCGGGACCTTCAATCTCTCATCTCTTCTTTGCAGACAATGACCTCCTCTTCTTCAAGAAAAAAATCAATGACCGCAAAAGCATCAAGTCTTGCTTTCTCACTTATTCTTTAGCATCTGGACAACTCATTAATTTCGATAAGTCGAGCATTACTTTTAACCCTACATGTTGAAACATGGTTAGGGATTTGAATATGAGTGTTGTAGGAAGAGAGGATGAATCGAGAGCTTGTATTTATGTATATTTTAGATTTTACATACCCCTTTTATTTTATAGGGCAAAGATAAATACATACAAGGAAATATAAATCATAAACATCTATTAAGGATCTAGTCTGATTCTCATAGATGTGATTTATCCTAAATTCATGTGATTGGATTTACTTTCCTTTTCAACGCTCCCATAAAATTGAGTGACGAGATTCCCGATACTTAACTTGCCAAGGACTTCTACAAAACTCCTATAGTGTATGGCTTTAGTTTGGATGTCAACGAGTTGGTCCTTAGATCGTACAAAAGGTAACTCTATAATTCCTTCTTCTATCTTTTATTTGATAAAGTTTCTATCAACCTCAACATCTTTAGTTATGTCGTGTTGCATGAGATTCTTTGAGATACTTATAGCAGCTTTGTTGTCATAAAACATGTTTTGTATTCATCCATTTAAAAACATAACATAAACTAAGTTTTTTTAGTCCTAATATTTTTAATGACTCACAAACTAGATTATTTTCATGTTAATACTTTAACTTCAATAATTAGTGAGATAAAGACAACTTAATGACCTTAAGAATAAACAAGAATAAAAATTCTCCACCGAAGTGAAGAAAATCAACAATAAGAAAAATTATCTGATGAAATGTAATGCCCGAGTTTACCCCAACACTTGTTAAAATTAGAGTGTTGTTAAAGTGTAATACAAGAACACTGAGATAAATAATGCACATCGGATAAATTGTTCTGAGATTTATTTCTAAATCCCAAATTAGCTCATGGAGAAAGTGAATTCAATATGAAAAAACCAGTTTAAAGGAAATTAAAATACATAAAATACACAAATTTCTTCAAAGTTCACTACTTAGAATAAACTCGATTACAAAACTTACTAATCAAACTAAACAAGTAGCACTTCTTCAATCGTTGGATTCAATCACCGGAGATTGCCTCCGTACTAGTTAGTGGTTTTCAAATGGTATGAAACAGCAAGGGTGGGAAGATGAGGAATTCAAGACTTTCTTTGATGCTTGTAAATCAATCGCACAGCGTCTTCACATTACGATCTTCCTTATATTACCTGTTGGTCCCAGATCAGAGTACGTATAAAGTGCAGCGGAAGTATTAAAGCAAATAAATACATTCTAATTGTCGAGCAGCTCAGTCTCTAATTAACATAGTTTTTGCTTGGTAGTTTTAGAAATACAGTTTATGTTGGCCAGCAGATTAGGTTAGCAGTTTTACAGGTACGATCAGTTAACAATTTATACACTTCAACATTTACATGATAAGTGTTGAAGGTTTCAAGATATAATTGAATACTGTAAAGTGCGTGAAGTAAATAAAACTGTAAAATGACACATGATATTTATAGTGGTTCTGAGCATTAAGTCCTACGTCCACTCTTTGGATATTTGATCCGGTAATTCACTAAGTTATGAAGATACAATCCTCACGATCTATAGCCAGTTTCTATAGAAACCTCCGTCCACAGCACAATGGATCACTCGCCCAGGCAGTTGTACTGCACTCCTTCTTCAGTTCGTCGAAGGCTCTGCGTCTTCTCTGTGGACTGGCTCGAAGTTGGACTGAGGACAAACCTCCATTTTCCTTCTTCGGTAGGTTGGATGGTTGTGTTCTTCCCAGAACGTACACAGTTTGGCAGTTGCCCGTAATAACCTTCTCTTCCTTTGCAAGAGTAGGCTGTTGTGTTCTTACTCGAAAAATAAGAACACTAATAGAGTAGATTAAGTCAGCTGACTTAATCCTCGTGTACCCAAGATCACACAGTGAATCTCCAATGATTCTCTAAGCAATGAATGCTTCGTGTTCAATAAATGAACCACGATTTTAATGCCTTCTCTCTTGAGAGCGTTTAATGCTTGAGCTTTAACTTCTATAAAGAGGCAAGTATGAGTATGTCGAAGATTCAAAATATGCGAAGGTTTTCTGAGATGCAAAGGTTTTTCTGTCTCTGTTGTTCCTGCTATTTATAGGCGGGAACCCAGAAAATAGCTGGTAGAGATATTGAGAAGAATGTCCAATTATAGTCCATCATTATCTGCAAAAGTCGCTTGCCTTTCTACTTTTTCTGCTACAACGTCCTTCTTTTCTGAGCAGTTTGTACTTGTTGTGTCAGACATCGAACAACGTTGTACGCCAGTCGCAGCTGAGTATCTGTCTATCTTTTATCATTGACTTCCTTGAAGTTCTCCTGCGACTTGTTCGAAATCTTGCTATGTACGCATTCCTTGACGCGAAACTGTCTTAGTCTGAAACTGTGAGCGCCTCTCTACAGTTTCTATGTGAAGACTATGTCCACAGTTTTCTTGAGTATCTAAGCCTTGACTGGACAACCTGTCTGCGCAGTTTTTGTGACCTTCGCTCTGCTCTGCTTGTCTTCGTCTTGTATGTTCGACAGTTATCTCATCTGAATGGCGTCTTCTTCAAAACTATTCCACAGTTTTGATGGTTTCCTTCTTCCTAGACTATTACAACTCGATCATCCTATACAAGGATTACATGAGGTAATAACTCTAAGGCCTAGACTTTGGTATATAGTTTTGACACATCAAAACTTCAAATTAAGGCATGATATATCAATACCTAACAATACCTTTCTTGCTTGGAGCACACGATCACACAACCCACGTCTTCAGTTCTTTAGTCGTGTGTTATGTTCACATCCTACGTCCACTTGCTTAATGAATTAAATCAAATAAGCCATTTACAAACTCATGTAAGTAGTGGTTAGTCCGTGAAGGAGCTCCCCTGAAATATAGAAACAAAAATATACTCAAAATAGGAGTAAAAAAGATATCCCTAAGAAGTATGGATTAGTTATAATCGTCTCCTATCCAATATGTAGGAAAGTATAACATAAACATAGATTGTGTTAGACATTGATGTTAAACTTAGAAAATTTTAATGATAAGTTCGTGCTTTCACTAACTTATCAATCAGTTTTTTAGGTTGTTTTATTCGTATTTACTACATTTTATGTGTTCTATCGTACATCGTAGGGTATTTGTATTAGTTATACGTGTGGTGATGTATTTTGCAGGTTTTTGGGTGAAAAAATTGATAAGCATTGAAGACATCGAGTTTGGGTATGGCTCGTGTGACTGACATGAATTTGTGTCGGTCGATGCGAATTTCTCTTGGATTAATCGACGTGAAGGACAACACATGAGGTGATTGAAGTATTTGTGTCGGTCGACATGGGTCCATGTCGGTCGAAGCGAGTTGATCGATTGACGCATGTCCGAAAAATAAAATATTGGGCCAGTTTTGAAGCTATTCTTGTTTTGAATACTAGATCTAGTAGTATACATCTACCACCTCTATAAAAACCCTTGTAAAATCAAGTTTTAGAGTTTTTATGTCATATTTTATAATTTTAAGTGTTTAGTATCCAATTAGTTATTCAATTTTTTTTCAAGTTGAAGAAGCAAACCAATATTGTGGGAATCTTGATTCAATTCTACAACATTTTTATCTTATGCATCGCTATATCAGGTTCTATCTTTCTTTGATGAATTGTGTCATGTCTATGTGTAACTACGTCATTCACCAGATTCTAGGGTAAGAAAACTATCGTTCATGCATGTTAATGATTAATTAAATTGAATTCATTTTCTTTCAAAGTTTATGAAATTCTGTGTTTATTTCTTAACCTGAATCTGTTGGCTGATCACTGATATTTCTACCAGATAAACTGTAGTAAAATAGTGGTAAATAAATTTATAACTCGAATGTCGAACCCACAGGGAATGATGTGGGAAATAAACTCATGTACTAAAACATATGAACTCATGTACTGCTTTGATCCTGTGATTTCCTCTCATCTCTCTTCCATTAAATATGAACCTGATTTTCTAGAGAATTGTTTACTACACTCTTGGTTACTTGATATGCTGGTACGCAAGGGTAGCGTATTAATTGGACCACATTGAGATGTATTTGTCTGTCTGATCAGCAAATACAAGATCTCGTTCTTGATTGAGTCCAAACCCTAACGGAGGTTCAGGGGTATGCACGGGTTGAATGTTGCTTTGATTTGCCATGGTGGAGAGCCTAAGTAACGTGCTCGAATATCTGCATCTTGGGTAGCAGTAGTTCAAGTACTACAGCCTGAGACTGGAGTTAGGTAACCATATCTGAGTAATAGGATGGGGACATTCCCTGAGGAGCTCAATAATATTCCTCGTGCCAAAGTCCTGCAGGCTGATTAAGTTCAGGCACGAGTGATAAGGTTTGAGTGGTACTGCTCAGGAAAATAAGATATTAATTAATTGTAGATAGAGCTTGTCAGAAGCTCCAATTAATTAATGAATGTCCGGTAACCTTAAATATGGGGATTCTCAGATAAATGCAGCCCGTTCTCACAACGTGGTAATAAAGGGGTAGGCCAGTATTAATTCTGTGATGAAAAAGAATTAATATTAATTAATTAATTGTGTCCTAGGTTGTGGACATGGGAATCAATTAATTCATAGGCCCACTTTATTATTTGCATTAGGTCCCAGGTCTGGCCCAATTAAATATGCTTAAAAAAAGACTCAATAGCCCATTAGGGTTAAAACCCTAGCTCTATAAATAGACTGCTCTCTCTCTCTGAAACCCTAGCCACCTTATCATAATTCAAATCAGTTTGAAACCCTAGGGAGAGAGAGAAGTGGGCGGCGCCAATGTTTGGGAGGAGAAGGAATTTTGACTCCGGCCTACACTTCACAGATCTGTGGAATCCTCACCAGTAGCAGATTTGAACAGCATTGGGATACAGATCTGAAGATCTAATCTGGAGAACAAGAATTCTTTCTTTTATTTTTCTTTATTACAATTAAATCAAGAAATTAGTTTACTAATTTCTGTTTCCGCAGATTTAATTGAATCGCGTGGTTGAATTAAAGTTTGGATATTCAAACGCGAAAGATCGGATCACTCTACGGGTTAACGGTAATCTCTAAATCCACGAATTAAATTCATAGGAGCATGCTAGGGTTTATGAATTGCTTATCGCATTCAACATCCATGATTGGTCTTTTTCATTTGGATTTGGTGATTCGGTTCACGGTAAATCCCTACAATTGGTATCAGAGCCAGGTTACCTGATTCATGGCTTTGTTGAATGCGATTTGTTCATTGTGCATGTATGAATTTTATTTTGTCGTGGATGGTTTTCGTTCCTCGTGGCAACCCGTTTTGATTTAATTTGCGGTGGTTTATCCGTGTTTGGATTAGATTTTTTTTGTAAAATCACGAGAAAATTCGTGATTAGATTTGATAGGAAAAATTGTAATAGTTTAGACTATATAATTTTTATTTCAAATCCGTAATTTGGATGGGATGAAGAACAAGACGAAGACTGGCGGGATGAGGGCGATGCGCACGGTGGCGGCAGGCGGCCGCGCGCGTACAGTCGCGACTGAACGGCAGCAGCGATGGGCGGCGCACGGCGGCAGGCTCGGCCTACTCGCGCGGGCGACCGCGGGCAGGCAGCGGCGCGGCGAGGCCGCGGCAGCTCGCGGCGTGCGGGCTGCTGGCGGCGGGCGGCAAGGCGACGACGGTGGCTGTCATCGGCGGCTGCTGTCCCTGCGGCAGTGGTTTGTGCTTTAGCGGTTGGCCCAATTCGATGTAAACCCTAGGGTTTGCAGTTGAGTTGTAGGGCCGATTTTCAAATCACAAAACCCTAGATTTGGTGGTTGAAGATTTCAAGGCCCTGAAGATTTGGAAAAGATTTGGAGTTATCCAAAAGATTTAATTTTCCAATTTTGTAATAGATAGAATTTATTTTCTTTTATTATTTTTGTGGGGCCACGAGGAATTTTTGTTTGTCTTAATTGTCCTCGTATGATATGTGATTTATTAATTGCGCAATAAGCATGTGTAGATAATAGGAAAAGCATGCTTTACTGTTTTTATTATTTACAGCTTTACAAGCATGCTTATGTGATTAATTTCTTGTTGGATTATATTTTGGGAATTTTTGAGCTTGTTTAATTACATGCAAAATTTGGAAAGTATAATGACAATGGAATTATCTGTGTGCGCATTTAAGAAACCTTTTTATATAAAAATACTAAGCGGATTTTTTTTAAAATCAATAGACCTCCACAAAGAGGTCCTAGGCTGTAAGTGCATCTCTCGTCTTAGTAAATTTCTACGAGTGTAGCTTGCTAATTCTTAGAGGTGCATGGGTTGCAGTTGTTGGGATTTCTAGACAAACAATTTAAATCATGTGAATAGTGGGAGGGTTTTGCGTAAACGTCTACAAGTGTAGCTTGCGTAGATCTCTTTCGTAAGTATTCTAGGATTGATTTAAATTTTAGATAACAAAGGCTTTAAGGGCTGTGCGGTATGGTTACGTATCATGCTAAACTGTCTCTTCTAGCTGGAGTTAGAATTGTGGTTAATCGCTTAGAAGCATCTGAGGATATAATGCAGTTGCTGCTTCCATGTTCTTGAGAGATGGCTTGGTCTAAGTTTTATCACTAATTATTAATTTCTAGTGTCTAAAGGTTCCTGACATGGTATGAAATTAAAGAATTGGGGCTTAAGACCCACAGTTCTGGTTGAGGGTGACATCGTAAACGCCTACGAGTGTAGCTTGTGGTGGGAACTCTTGGGCTATTAGTGGAAATTATGTGTATTTGATTTATGAAAAGGTTTTCAATGCATTTGTTTTCGAAGTTCTGCATGTATGTTCTTATTTAAGATACTTTATTGTTTCAGATATGTCTATGTCTAATGTCATCAACATTCTCGCACAAAATTCTTTAACTGGTCCAAACTTCTTGGAATGGAAGCGCAATCTTGAATACATCCTGGTTGCAGAAGAACATATGTTCGTTCTGCAAGTACTTCGTCCTGAAGTGCCCACTGCTGAATCCACTCAAATGGATATAGACTTTTACAATAAGTGGGAGAAATTGAACAATGTAGTCAAGTGCTACATGATGACCACTATGTCGAAAGTCTTACAGCAGCAGCATCAGCACCATAGGGACGCCTATGACATTATGGCCAGTCTGGTGGCGACCTATGGGGAAACTGACAGAGCCGTTAGATTTAATCTCATGAGGGAAATCGTGAGTAGAAAAATGACTGATGACAGCTCAGTGAGAGAGCACGTAGTTTCCATGACTCACCTCATGGATGAGCTAACTGTGCACGGTGGAGGTATCGACGCTGAGGCCAAGGTCGATATCATACTGAACTCTCTACCCAAGTCCTTTGAGAGTTTTAGGTTGAATGTTGTCATGAACAAGAAAGAGTATACTCTTAACGAGTTGCTTAATGACTTGATGGCAGCGGAATCAGTTATGAACCCTCAGAAGGTTGCCTTAGCCACTTCTGGTAATATTTCTGCTGTACCGAAAGGTATGAAGCGGAAAAGAGGTTTTAAGAAGAGGGTTGTGAAAGCACCTGTGAAGGATGGTGGGGCTGTGAAAAAGCCTAAAGTGGCGACTGACAGGGACATGTGCTTTAGGTGTGGTAAGAAAGGAGGAAAGATTGTCAGGCCAACAAAGCTAGACAAGGTATGCCATTTGCATGTATGACTGTAAGAATGATTAGAGTCTGTTGTTGCTCTTCCTAGAGCTGTAAGCTGACTTGTTGATCATGTTGTTGTACTTTGCAGGGGACCGTGCCGACAAGGCTGGTGAATAATGGCAATAAGATACCAAACTGCATGGAGGGCAACGTCCTCTGACGGAGCCCAATGATGTTTCTTTTCTTTATGTTTTGATCCATTAAGTATATTTTGAGAATTTTTCTTTTGTGGGCCGTGTTTTCGGCAAGACAAATGTTTTTCCAACTTCGCAATAGATATTCTGTTATTTATGATTTCAATCATTGGTAATAACGATGTTGTCCATTATACGATGTTGATTTATTCTCTTTATGCTGCTTTTATCAAATATGTCCTTTAACATTGCATATAACTCATCTGTAATTGATAATCCTAGAGAAAACTTATTTCTTCTGATGAGGATCTTACATATCTCTGGCACTTGAGACTCGGTTACATCAGCTTGAAGCGAATTCAGCGACTTGCAAATGATGGTACATTGGACTTAGTCCGAGTTGTACCTTATCAAGTCTGCGAATCCTGCATCGAGGGCAAGATGTCTTCTAGGCCTTTCAAGGCTAGTCAGTCTCGAGCAGAGAAAGTGTTGGAATTGATCCATTTTGACTTATGTGGGCCCATGTCCACACAGGCTCGTGGAGGGTATGAGTACTTCATCACTTTCATTGACGATTAATCAAGATGCGGATACGGATACGTTTACCTGCTTCGCTACAAGTTTGAATGCTTTGAGAAATTCATAGAGTTCAAGGTTGAGGTAGAAAAGAAGGTAAGGAAAACTATCAAGTCACTGCGATCTGACCGTGGTGGCGAATACCTCGGTAACGAGTTCCTGCAGTATTTGTCAGATCACGGGATTACATCCCAGTGGACTGCACCAGGTACTCCCCAGCAAAATGGTGTAGCTGAAAGAAGAAATAGAACTCTTTTAGAGATGGTAAGATCAATGATGAGCTATGCAAACTTACCCATTTTGTTTTGGGGATACGCATTGGAAACAGCGGCTTACGTATTGAATGTTTTGCCTTCTAAATCGGTTCCTAAGACACCTGCTGAGCTCTTCCTTGGTCGCAAATCGAGTTTGTGCAAGTTCAAAGTATGGGGTTGTTCGGTACACGTGCTGACAAAGGAACCTAATAAGTTAGAAAGCAGGTCCAAAGTAATGCTGTTTATCGAGTATCCTAGGCAAACGAAAGGTGGTTACTTTTACTGTCCTGAGAGTCAGAGAGTCGTTGTTAGCACCAACGCTAGATTCTTGGAGGACGAGTATGTGAGAAACCACAAGTCAAGGAGTGATATCGTTCTTCAAGAAATTCAAAACGAGAATGCCATTCTAAGGGAAGGGGAACGTGTGAATGTGAGTGCACCTGTGAGAGGTACAACACCACCGGCGCGTTCTTCAGTGCAAGGTGCAGAACCGCAAGTTGCTGCACCTACTGCTGACACAGCACAGATGCCTCGTCGCTGTGGGAGAGTTATTTTTCAGCCAGAAAGGTATATGTTTGTGGGTGAGTCTTCGGACTAGATCCCAGAAGACGAACATGAGGACTCTGATCCACTGACTTACGAAGAGGCAGTGCAGGACAAGGATGTTGAAAAATGGCATGTCGACATGGATTCTGAGATTGAATCCATAACTGCGATGGATGTATACCAGAAAGCTGAGCTACCGGATGGCTTTAGAGTCATAGGGTGCAAGTGGGTATACAAGAGAAAGGAAGGAGCGGATGGTGAAATTACGACCTTTAAAGCCAGGCTGGTGGCAAAGGGTTATAGTCAAAAAGAGGGCATAGACTATGACAAAACCTTTTCACCCGTAGCCATGCTCAAGTCCATCCCGATACTCCTTGTCATAGCTGCGCATGTGGACCTCGTGATTTGGCAGATGGATGTCAAAACCGCTTTCCTAAACGGTTACCTTGAAGAAGGTAGGGACATCTATATGCGGCAACCCGAGGGATACATATGCAAGGGCGAAGAACATCTTGTCTGGAAGCTTAAGAAGTCCTTCTACGGACTTAAGCAAGTTTCAAGGTCGTGGAACTTACGTTTCAACGATGTGATTAAATCTTATGGACTTTCACAGTTGGAGAACGAAAGTTGTGTGTACCGACTTTGTGTTAGTGGGAGCGTGGTTTTCCTTGCACTATATGTGGACGACATACTCCTATTTGGAAACAACGAGGGAGTGATGTAAGAAATCAAGAGTTGGTTATCCAAACAGTTCCAAATGAAGGATTTGGGAAAGGCTGGGTACATCCTTGGGATTAAGGTCTTACGGGATCGTAAGATAAGGAAGTTAAGCTTATCCCAGGCATCCTATGTGGATATTGTGACAGCCCGATTCAGCATGCAACTCGCCAAGAAAGGCTTGCTACCTTTCAGACATGGCGTTCATCTTTCTAAAGGGCAGTGTCCTGAGACACAGCGGGAGAAAGATGAGATGAGTCTTATACCATATGCCTTGGCGGTGGGTAGCCTCATGTATGTGATGCTGTGTACCAGGCCTGATATCTGTTATGACGTTGGCATGGTAGCGAGATATCAGTCTAACCCTGGACAGGCGCATTGGACTGCGGTAAAGCACATCCTCAAGTATTTGAAAAGAACTAGGAATTACTGTCTAGTTCATCAAAGTGAGGATTTGTGCCCTATGGGTTATACAGGTTCGTATTTCCAAGAGGACCAGGATGAGAAGAAATCGACCTCAGGTTATGTGTTTACCTTGGGAGGTGGGGCTGTATCTTGGAGGAGCGCAAAACAGAAATGCATTGGTGACTCCACCATGGAGGCAGAATATGTCGCCGCCTCTGAAGCTTCGAAAGAAGGGGTATGGCTCCGGAACTACCTTTTAGAGTTAGGTGTGATTTCGAGCTTGCCGAAGAGCATCACAATCTATTGTGACAACTCTGGTGCAGTGGCAAACTCGAAGGAACCACGGACTCACAAGGTAAACAAACACATAGAGAGGAAGTACCACATCATACGAGAAATCGTATCGAGGGGCGATGTGCTGATCAAGAAGATTGACACTAAAGAAAACCTAGCTGATCTATTTACAAAGAGCTTACCGCAGAAGGTTTATGAAAGACATATTTGTGGACTAGGTCTGAGGTGGATGCCTACCACTGGCAGTGGTTGATGTGCAGTGGTTGATGTAATAGCTAGGCTAGATAGACGCACTGTATACTCTGTAATAGCTATTGTAATGCTTTGAGTATAAGTGGGAGATTGTTGGGTTTTGTATACAGAAAGCATTTATTACAATGAGTATACAATTGACTTTTCTCCTATCTGTTAAATAAACTTACATGCACGTAACAATGGTATCCTATTATCTCACCGATATGGACGATCATACGGCGTGTTGTAGATCGTAGAAGACAGTATGATCACTTGACCTAGTGAGACATAAATATTATCACAGCTGAGACAGCGTTGAGGATACGTCTGTCCGGATGGCTACAACATAGTCGGAAGAAGTAATCTGTCTTGGTTACTTGATATGCTGGTACGCAAAGGTGGCCTATTGATTGGACCATATTGAGATGTATTTGTCTGTCTGACATCAACAAATACAAGATCTCGTTCTTGATTGAGTCCAAACCCTAATGGAGGTTCAGGGGTATGCACGGGTTGACTGTTGTTTTGATTTGCCATGGTGGAGAGCCTAAGTAACGTGCTCGTATATCCGCATCTTGCGTAGCAGCAGTTCGTGTAGTACAGCCTGAGACTGGAGTTAGGTAACCATATTTGAATAATAGGATGAGGACATTCCCTAAGGAGCTCAATAATATTTCTCGTGCCAAAGTCCTGCAGGCTTATTAAGTTCAGGCACGCGTGATAAGGTTTGAGTGGTACTGCTCAGGAAAATAAGATATTAATTAATTGTAGATAGAGCTTGTCAGAAGCTCCGATTAATTAATGAATGTCCGGTAACCTTAAATATGGGGATTCTCAGATAAATGCAGCCCGTTCTCACAATGTGGTAATAAAGGGGTAGGTCAGTATTAATTCTGTGGTGAAAAAGAATTAATATTAATTAATTAATTGTGTCCTGGGTTGTGGACATGAGAATTAATTAATTCATAGGCCCACTTTATTATTTGCGTTAGGTCCCAGGTCTGGCCCAATTAAATATGCTGAAAAAAGGCCCAGTAGCCCATTAGGGTTAAAACCTTAGGTCTATAAATAGACAACTCTCTCTATGAAACACTAGCCACCTTATCATAATTCAAATCAGTTTGAAACCCTAGGGAGAGAGAGAAGTGGGCTTGCCAGTGTTTAGGAGGAGAAGGAATTTCGACTCCGACCTACACTTCACATATCTATGGAATCCTCACCAGTAGCAGATCTGAACAGCATTGGGATACAGATCTGAAGATCTAATCTGGAGAACAAGAATTCTTTCTTTTGTTTTTCTTTATTACAATTAAATCAAGAATTTAGTTTACTAATTTTTGTTTCCGCAGATTTAATTGAATCATGTTTTTGAATTAAAGTTTGGATATTCAAACGCGAAAGATCGGATCAGACTCTATGAATTAACGATAATCTCTAAATCCACGAATTAAATTCATAAGAGCATGCTAGGGTTTATGAATTATTTATCGCGTTCAACATCCATGATAGGTCCTGTTCATTTGGATTTGGTGATTCGGTTCACGGTAAATCCCTACACTGTGTGCATGCACAAGATTATTCTGGAAGATGATGCAAAATCAAAAAGGAAAGCACAACTAAACTGAATCCCATTATTCAAAAGGCCGTGAAAAAGGAAGTATTGAAGCTTCTGGATCATAGTATGATTTATCCCATCTCAGAAAACAAGTGGGTGAGTCCTACTCTGTTGGTAGCAAGAATGATGACGATGAGGAGGTCGAGACACAACCTGTTACCGGATGGCAGTTCTGCATTGACTACCAAGCTATCTATGTCGTTACGTGCAAAGACCACTTTCCTCTCCCTTTCATTGATCAAATGCTCGATCGATTAGCTGGTTATCCTTTTTACTACTTTCTTGATGGCTATTAAGGTTATAATCAGATTGTAGTTGCACCGGTGCACCAACATAAGACATCATTCACTTGCCCATACGGAGTGTTTGCATACCAGATGATGCATTGGTCTTTGTAATGCGTCGGTGTCCTTTCACAGATGCATGATGGCCATCTTCCACAACTTAATCGAGGACATTATGGAGGTATTATGGATAATTTCTCTATTTTTGGAAGTTCATTTGATGTTTGCTTGCAGAATCTTGCTACAGTGATGGAGAGGTGTTCAGAGACCAACTTGTGTCTGAATTGAAAGAAGTGCCTCTTCATGGTGTGAAAGGTATTGTATTGGTACACCGAGTGTTAGTCGAGGGATTGGAGGTGGACCGAGAAAAAGTGGCTGCTATTGAGAATATGTTGATGGATTTGTATACTGAAAACATTATGATTGGTATATTATATACAAATTTTTTTAGTTAATATACTGAGAATCAATAATGTTGTATGTTAATCTCCTGCTGAATTAACAAACATGTATAGCAAATGCTCTTATCCCTTATCTCGTCGAGAGGGAGATCATATGGTGTAGTGAATCACAAAAAATTGTATGGATTGTTTGACTTAACGAGATATAAACATTTATCATAGTTGAGACAGTCCTAGGATAGACTGTCTGTATAGGCAGCATATACAGTAATAAGCGGTTTATCTTGGTTGCTTGGTATGCTGGTGCATGCGGCACGCATTGATAGGACCTAAGTTAAAATCTATTACTTTATCTGATATTAAAGGAATCTTGATCTTAATGGCTTGATGGAATCCTAAGTCTAATGAAGGTACAGAGGTGTACACAAATTTGTGTGTCACTTTGAGATACTATGGCGGAGAGTTCTTGTTGCACTCGTATATCTGTATCTTAGGTGGTAGCAGTTTGTGTATGACTGCATGTGATTAGAACTAGGTAACTAATGAGTTCATATTTTCACTCATATTTGGTTCGATTTATCTTTGTTTTTCATTGCATTTTATTTTATTTTAGTTTTTTAATAGCATAAGTCACTATAGGAGGGTATTATGCTTGTGGTGGTGTATTTATGCAGGTTTGAGGTCAAATTCACTGAAAATCCGTATTGAAAGCAGCAAATGTTCAAGGAAACAGTCACAAATTCTTCAACACAGGAATTGGAGCTAATGGAGCATGGCGGTAGAAAGATATTTGGATTGTCTTTCCAATGCAACTGGAATCGAGTCAATTGGAGTATGGGAGCAAAAGTTATGACCAAAACCGTGAGGAGTCACAGAAACGGTTGAGACAGAAGATATTGGGCGATGTGGAATTTTGTGTTGACCGACGTGCATGTTTTTGGCAAGTTTTTGGAATATTTTCACGTATATTGGGTGAGATTTGATCGAGATTGAAGAGATATATCAAATTTGAAGCATTGAATACTAAAAAAAGAAGATATATTCAATATAGGATATTAAGATTTTGATATATATATATATCAAATCTAATCTTATTCCTAATAGAATTCAGCCCATGTAAAGCATAAACAAATACTATAAATAACCCTCAAGACTAGTTCATTCAATGGATCTCAATCTCTATATGGACCTTAGTTCATATATCCTTCTCAACCTCAATTTCTGTAGTTAGAGTTTTAGTTTATTTTATGCACTTTTAAATTTCTGTTTTTATTTGAATGCAAGTTTATTTTAGTTTACTTATGTTTTTTATTTACTTTATGTCTAGCTAAATTCTTCATGATTCTTGTGCTCTTGTATTAATTCTAAATTAATTCATGGACCGAGAGGTGACGATTAATTTAGATGTCTAGCTATTGATAGAAGAATCGAGAGGTGAATATTGATAGTGGGATTAGGAATACATGACATAATCTATATTGTCCAATTGAGAAGTATTTGATTGTAGTAATTGAACTGATTTGCATATGAGATTGACTAATTTGGTGTTCATGAGATCAAGAGGAGATAGTCACTAATTACTTATCTAGGTTATATTTGCACGACCCACGAAATATACCATAATTGTAGTATTCCACCTGTTAATTAATTGATTCTTGCATGTTATCCATAATAAGAATACTACCCTAGGATTTGTGCTTCGCTTTATTTGATTTAAGTTTATATTTTATTTTCTTGACCTAGTTTAATAATCAAAATATGATTTTGAATTACTCAAACAACTAATCTGAAATTGTGTTTTACTACATATGACTGTTTCGCATATCTTTTCCCTGTGGGTACGATATTCGAGTTTATAAATGCATTTGGCCACTATTTTATAATTAATCTGATAGAATTATTAGTGATCAGTAATCATATCCAGTATAGGATGGTGACATTCCTTGAGCAGCTCAAAAAGTTCATTATGCTAAAATCCTGCAAGCTCATTAAGTTCAACCATAAGTGAAAAGGATTGAGTGGATTGACTCAGGAATAAAAGATGTTAATTGATTGCGGAGCTTGTTAGCTCAAATTAATTAATAAATGTGTGTAGCCTTAAATATGGGGATATACCGAGCCTATGCAACCCGTTCCTCATAACGTGGTAGCAAAGAGGTAGGATAGTATTGATTCTCTAGTGGCATGAATCAATAATAATTAATTAATTATATTTTAGGTTGAATATTGGAATTAATTAATTGATATGCCTTTTTTGCTATTTGCATTATGGTCCATGGTCTGGCCCATGAAAAGCTCAAGCCCATCTCATATCAGATTTCTCCTATAAATACCCCTCAAGTTCTAAGATCACAACACACCACAAGATCATAAGTTTTCAAGCAGCAAACCAGTAATTATGAGTTGCTAGTAGGCGATTTTGCATCTAAGAGAAGGAGAAAATTCTCCTCCTCGATAGGCAAGGAATCTTCACAAGATTTTTAGATCGGAGCAAGGGATACAAATCAGAATATAAGATCTGGAGGATCTTTCTCTTCTTTCTCTCTCTAAGTTCTCAAAATTAATTATTTAAGTTCAAAGATTTAACTCCTTCATCTTGTAGGATTAAATCTTGTTGCGCAAGAAAGAGGATTGCAGATCAAATCCCTACACAACTAGTTCAGAGTTTATACAATCCAGATATTCCGCATAGACCAACTTATACATTTCAATAGGATCATGCTAGGATTAGTTATAGGCATAACAATTTAATTCTAATATCAAATATTCAGCTTGGGTTATAGATTCACAATTCAATTTGCCAGCAATCCATTTAGATGCCACCATCAACGAATGTCAAAGGAGTTAGGAGTTTTCTTGGCCACGTCGGGTTCTACAGAAGATTCATCAAGGACTTCTCGAAGATTTCTAGGCCTTTGTGCAACCTATTAGAGATGGATGTTTCTTTTGTGTTTCATTCTAATTATTTGTTGGCTTTTGAGAGACTGAAGAAAGCCTTGGTCACCGCGCTAGTTCTGACTTCTCTAGATTGGAGTGAGCCTTTTATCTTGATGTGCTACGCCAGTGACTATGCAGTGGGAGCTGCTTTAGGCCAGTTGAAGGGCATATTATTTCATGTGATCCATTATGCCAACAAGATCATGAATCCAGCGCAATGCAACTACACCACCATCGAGAAGGAGATATTGGCGGTGGCCTATGCGTTTGAAAAGTTTTGGTACTATCTGATAGGTTCGAAAACTATTTTCTACAACTACATCAGGTATTTAGTATCCCAAAACTGACGAGCTTACTCTTAATTCTTACTCAGACTCAAATTTTTGAGGATGCCGAATTGGCCGGAAGAGTACAAGTGGAACTTGTCAGTTCCTATGACACAAGCTGATTAGTTAGTTTATCCAGAAGCATCACTCTGTGGCCATGTCAACCACCGAAGCTGAGTATGTGGCTGCTGTAAGTTCTTGTGCTCAAGTGCTCTGGATCAAGCAGCAATTGCTTGATTATGAGGTCGAGACTGGGTGTGTTCCTATCTACTGTGACAATAGCAGTGCTATGTGTATCATAAAGAACCCAGTACATCATTCCAGAACCAAGCATATCGATATCCGACATCACTTCATCAAAGATTATGTCGAGAAGAATGATGTGTCTGTAGAGTACATTCGTACTGAAGATCAATTGGCAGACATCTTCACCAAACCATTGCCAGAAACTCGATTCAAGGAGCTATCCATCAAGCTTGGTTTGCTGGAATTCGATGAGATTTCAATTGAAGAGTATAGGCGGATTAGAACTAAGTCCTAGCTCTTAGTTCTCTAGCTTTCTTATTCTCTCATTTTTAAGTATGGTAAAGGTGATGCTGACTGAAACTGAGTCCCAGCTCTCAGTTTCTGATCCCTCAGATGTCATTTGTGTGGATTATTTCAAGCGGTGTCACCAACACATTCCAAATGATGCAAAGATAGAAAAAATCCTTGTTTGAAGATGACGAATGCAGATTAAGACTGAGTTCAAACTCTCGATTTTTTTTCAGATTTGGCTTATTTCTCAGTATGAAGGTTCCATATTTAGCCAGATTTCCGAAGAATATTCTATGTGGTATCCACGCAAAGGAATGAAACTTACTTCCAACTAAGTTTTAGTATGGAGGACATGTACTCAGTATGACCCTTAGTCAAATAGACTACATTTGCATAGACTACACGGAATTGAGTAATAGACTACGCGGATTCGCAAAGTCTATAACCTTTTTTCTTGCAGTGCATTGAAGAGACGACGTAGGACGGTCTGGTCAGAACCTCTATAAATCCTTTGTGTCATTTACTCCATAATTTAAATTTCTGCATTTGACTTAAAACCTAACACCTCAAGTGTTGGAGTATATTACTTAATTTCGACTAAATAATATATTGCTCGCTAAGCAACCAGTTCTCCGTACCCCGAGAATCACCAGCTTAGATAGTATTAACCAGCAGAAACTTCTGCTTTGCATATTGTCCAACTCTAATTTGGGACAAACATGTATTCATTATATTTTTTAATATTTATCTTCTTTCATACTAACAAAATTCATTAATCTTTTTTTTTTTGGTTTATTTTTGTTCTCAACTTTAAGTTTTCAATGAAGTTGTATCTCGATGAACTAGTTGGTGAGATCTTAACTTGAATGCTCACGAAAGTATTCTAGATTCGTCTGAATGCTCATCAATTGCCTCAACTCTTGCAATTTTGACATGGTAGATAAAACATAATTACTAGAATTTATTTTATTAGTATAAATCTTAAAGTTCTAATTAATATTTTTTTCTCTCAAATTTGTAGCTGCAATGTTGTTGGCAACTAGGGTGGAGGATTGTTGGGTATTTGGAAATGAGAAAAATTGAATCTATGTTGATTTATTATGTAGTTTAGAATGCTTGATAGAGGATTTTCATTTCAAATGAAGTTAAAGTTTTATTTATCTATCCTATGCAAGATTTGAACAACCAAATATGAATATTTTTATTATATTATCAAAATTTTATATTATTATCATATCATTTTAATCGGAGCCTTAACGAATACGGATTGAATTCGTATGGATACAGATTTGAGCTTAACGGATCGGATACAGATTTTAATTGTTCTTAATGGATCGGCTACGGAGTTCACCTTAACAAATTGAATCGATAACAAATTGACACAATAAAAATCTGATCCACACGAATTGTCCGCCCTAAGAATGACCATGCTCCCATAATCCTGCATTTCCCGAATCCACTCTCTAATTAGTAATCTCTATACATAATTATTTTAATCGGAAAACATTTTTGATTAAAATAACAATAAGTCAAGATTTAAAAAAAATGCATGCTAATAGTTTCTTTCCAAAAAAAAAATATATCTACTATAATACTGTAGCACCCCGATTTTTCCTTTCTGATTTGTTTGGGAATGCTACAGTGGCGTTGGTCAATTTAACAATAAAACTTCAATTGGTTATATGAATTAAACAAAATGAACGGAAATTGTAGCAATCCAACGCATTCATGCAATATTAAAAGATAACAGAAAGAAATAATCTCCAAAAAGTTATTACATGATTAAGGTAAATTCTCAATTTATCAAGAGGAAAGAAATTATAGTTTCAGAGGTTCACTGCAGTGGAAAGTTACGTAGAGGAGATATGCATATGAAGATGCATATCTCAGGATCTTGCTCTTATTTGTATTAGTAATCACTGCTTCAGCGCCTTCACACCTCCTCTTCCTCGCTCTGGCCTTTTAACCTAGACATTTTAGAAATAATGCGAGGGGCTGAGTACTAATGTACCCTGTGGAAACATGCCCGAAAATGTACATTTATAAGTATGAAAGCTATGCCACACACACAGGAAATTCACGGGTTTTGTTGAAAATAACGTGAATTCCTAAAACATTTATCTTTTCCCTGCAGGAAATTTTAGTATGAAGTCATATCTGTTTTACCGTTTAGTAACTGGAAGTTGGCCTACTTCCGAGTTACGGTGAACAACTGAGAATGGTATGATTCCCTCTCACTGTCATCAATTAGTGCACTGATCTCAGGGCGTACCTGTAAGACCCGATCGATTTTATAGGTACCTCGTACCTCGCCTTATCACACCTTGAGGTGTCAGCACTCTAGCTGAGGGACCTGAGAATTACGGAGCTAATGGCTCGATGTTCAAAGGATAATAATCCTCTTGAACATTTATAAGGTTTAGCGCGAGCCTTGGTGCCCGGTTCAGACCTTATAAATTTATCTCTCCGGGAGTTTAATCAACCAGAGGTTCAGATATGACATCACAAAAACATTTGGCATAGACAGTCAGTTTAAAACAAAAACATTTTATTACACATTTTGGAAAAATGAGCTTAAAGCTCGAAAAGGCAATTTTTGGATTTTTACCGAAATAGTCCCCACCTTTTCAAGAGAGTATGAATTTGAGATGAATTTATAGAGTTGATGAGCGTTGATGATTCCTTGTGATTCCTTCAAACATCAATACGGCGTAGAAATACGTTAGAATTCATAGTCTAACTATTAAATAATTAGCTTTTAGTTATTGTGCTAGGATTTCAGGTTTTTGGTTCTACTGACTGGACTTGACTGACAATAGACGATTCAACACGCACTTCTCGTATATCAAGGCATGCATGGAACTCGATAACCTTTCTAAACAATTTATCCCCTTGTGACTTCAACCAAACACAACTATATAAATTCATGGTCAACGAACTAACTTAAATTTAGTACGGTTATATATATATTAAACAGTTAAACCCATAATCGATAATGCTTTAAAAAATTCAAAATAATTTAACGCTGTGTCTAATTTGATTATATAATTTACAACATTTATAAACACTTGAAATGTTGTTAAATTTAATTGACATAATCAATTAGCTAATTGAACAAGTTATAAAATTAGTTAATATAATAAATCATAATAATAAAATAATATATATATATATATATATATGTCTAATAATATATATATATATATATATATATTATAGGTGTTCACGTGTGTGTGTAATAATGTAATATAGTAATAAATATATATATGTGTGTTTAGTGTGTGCATGTGTGTATAATAATAATAATAATATAATAATATAATAACAATACTAATCATCATATATTTTTCTCTTTTCATCGACTCACACAGTACACACACATTACACACACGTTACACCTATATTTATATATATATATATGCAGAACGTGAAAAAATGAATCAGGCGTACGCGACGACCCAACTCCGGCCACTCTGATCCCCAAATCCCACCACAATGAGCTAATAGACATTCTAGGACAACATAAACATGAAAGACATGGATTAAAATGGAGAAAACTCGCCGGAAAAGCTTGAAAAATAGCTCACCTCGCTGATTTTTTTTTCACAGGGGCGGCGGCGGCACTCCGGTGGGTGGTTCAGCCGGGGATGGGTGTCAAAATACTCCTACTTTCATGAGGAACACGTATATATAAACCAATCTAAGTTTCATTGTCAATTTATCGAGTTATAAATAATGCTGCGGAAATCCCCACTTACCGTCGCAGCAACTTCGGACAGCGATATCTTTCTAGTCTCACGACGGAATTGGGTGATCTCGATTACTGTGTAAACTACGTAGTACAGGCTTTGAGTGGGTTGTGGTGGTGCGTCGGAATTTTGCCGGAATGATGCCGAAATTTGGTGATGAACAGGTGCAGTTGGAAGGTTTTGTGTGCAGAGATTGGTGCGGAAATTCCGACTTATCGTCGCAACGATTTCGGACGGTGATTTCTCTCTTGTTTCACGACAAAAATTTGTGTTCTCAACTGATGCGTGATCTTTGAATGACAGGCTATGTGAGGGTGGTGATGGCACGGCGAGATATTTGCCGGAGAGTGGCCGGAAAGTGGGGTGAACATGTGTAGTTGGATGGTGTTTGCGCAGGAGTTAAATAGAGGTGGAGGCTTGACTTGTTAGTCTGGGTCTCTGCTAGCACTTGCATATGATTTATTACAATTCTTAGGTGATATCCTAGGTGATATCTCCTGAATTAAAAGCTCATCCCCTCTGAAAATTCTCCTAGCCTCATTTCCCTTAAATTTCCCAGCTGTTAGGTAGCATGTGTATGCATACCTTAGGTAAAATCTTAGGAATATTTGCCATAAATTTCCTGCTCCCTCTTTGAACATTTCCACGCCCCATTTCTTCACAACTTATGAAATAGGTGATAGGTTTTAGGAGTAGCATGTGGAATTAATCAAAGAAAAATTCATTCAAGGTTCAAAGGGGCTACAAGTGAAGATTTAAGGTTAGTGTATGGGAGATGGGCTACGAAAGAACATGCCTAAAATCATTTTCACCCTATTACCGCACTTAATGCAACCTCAAGAGAGAAATTCGTCAAATTCAAGGAAATAAATCTAACAATTTTGTCACTCATCAAACGAAAAATGGCACAAATTCCTCACAGGGCAGAAATTTCGTTGCTCCTCAATAATTATCCAATTTCGAACAGTTATCATGCAAAAATTTAGGTTTCAAAGATCAACATATCAAGCAAAACAGCTCCTATCATTGGCTACTTTATCACACAGATTATCATTCTTAATCAGCAAATATCTCGATTATCAATCAATAATTCTAGTTCAAGTAAAGACAAGTAATCAGTCATAACACCATCATAATCAAAAAGTTCCAACTGTCCTATGTTCAAAAGCTCCTAAACAATGCTCAGACTATTCACTTAGAACAAGTACCACAAATCAAGAGTTCAAAACTTATTCAACACAGAACAAGTATCACAAATCAAGAGTTCAAGAATACTAATTTTGAGTAAAAAGCCTTGTAGAGAGCAATTGTTCACACTGAAGCAAAAGAACAAGGATGGTGATGGTTCAGAAAAAAAACACAAATCGAAAACAAAAACAGAAAAACAACGAAACAACAAAAAAAATTAAATAAAGCAAATAAAGCAGGAAAATGAAAACAAACAAACGTTTCCCTTTTTCTATCCTCATCCCCCCAAACTTGTTTCACTCGAAGGAGTGGAAAAGTTTGAAAGTTAGATAAGGAAAAAGGAAATGGTACCTCATTCCTCCTCCGGAGGATCCTCCATCTCGACATCGGGAGATGGCCACATGGGCAGTCGTCGTTGGCGGACTTGTCGCTCTCTCTGCCGGCGTAGGTAAACGGACTCAGGCTGCGTGTTCAGGAGGAGTCGCTGCATCTGAGTGTCGAGGTTATTCAACTTCGTGTTCACATTCTGTCGAAAGTCTGCCTGCCGTGCGTGCTCTGCTGCATGCAAGTCAGCCTGCTGCTGCATAAACTGGTAGATCGTCGCCAGATCCACCCCGGAAGATGAAGACTCTCCCGAGAAGTGGCGTAGCAGCCGTCTGCCGGTCCGATCAGGGTTTTGCTCTCCTCCTTCGTCATCCTGAGGTTCCTCCTCCTCGGGCATTTCTGGGGGCGTCTGCGGCGGTCGCTGGTCTGGCTGGGTCAGTGGTCGGTGTCGAAGTCTGGAGGTACCTGGGCCTCCTTGTGCTCCGACCATCAGCCTCAAGTGGGCGGGTGTGCTCATCAACCAATTATCACGGAAGTGATAATCGGTGACGTGAGTGAGGTCCCGCTGTGGAAGTGGAAATCTGTCCCCATTGGACATCCGCAAAGACCAACCTGACGCCCGTGGTGAAAGCATCAACATCTTCACCAGAGTCCCAGTGCCAAGTCCTCGGTTGTCGTCCTCAAGCGACTCAATTTGTGTCAAATTGATCCCCACATGCTCCGCAATCGGGGTGATCAATCCCCCGCTCCAAATGTTGCCTTTGGTGGCCTTGATCTGATGCCGCCATTGGTCCATGACTAGCGCCGCGAAGCTAAACTGCTCCCCTATCAGCATGCAATAGAGGGCGAAAAGTTCCCCCACTCTTACTTTCCCGCTCTCATGTCTGCCGGTGATCGACACCCCCATGCATCTCTGAAGATATCTGAAAACTAGGTTGTCGATGGAGGACGCTTTCAAGGTCCCCGAATCAAACTCCCGCAGGTCTTCTTTGGCATCAGAAGCGATCTGGGTCCAGAATCGGGCAATGTCGAAGTGTGGGGGGAGAAAACCGACCCCCCCAACGTGGACTCCCCAGATTTCTTCAAGCTCGTCCCTTGGAATTTCGTAGTACTGGTTCAGAAGCTGGAAACCAATTGTCGTAGGCTCTGATTCCGGCTGGACTTTGAAGACGTGGAGTGAGGCCAGAAACTCCAGGACAAGTGACGGGTATGTCGGCCATCGGGCTGTCATCCAAGCATTCCAATCAATTCTCTGCAAGAGAGCTTCTACATCTGCTCGGATTCCCAGCATTTGCATTGTCTCCGGGCATGGGTAAAGTGTCTGCCGGATAGTCAACTCATTTCCTGAGAATTTTCTGTATCGCCTCTCATGAGCCTGTTTGGTGAAGGTGGGTCGAAAATCCATGGTCAATCTGCAAGGGTAGTGGGAAAAATTTGTCAAAGTTCATCACAATTCTACACAAAATTCCCAACATGAGTGCATCCAGTTGTGCAAAAATCCACAGAAAAAAAATTCTACCCATGCAAAATTGATTCGACATTCATGCAATTCAAACTCTATCCTAGCATATCACCTTCATGTTTGACAGAATTTGTCCCAGAAATAGCAAGACTAGAATAACACCCCCAACTAGAATTATCCCCCAAACCATCGTTCGTCAGATTCAATGAAATTCAAGCAGCAAACCAAGCACAAGTAAGTACATCGACTAAAACAACTAACCATATCGAATAATCAAAATGAATAGCAACGAAATTGACAAAATTGCAAAAATGAAAACTAGGGCTCCAAGTTCAATTTTTATCAAAAATCATGCTCAAATCCTTCAAAACACATGAAATAATCGAAGAGGAGAGTGTTAGGATACATACCGTGGTTGGTAGTGACGAATTTGGAGAGAAAAAAATTCGAGGTGGGTGTTTGGGAGAGTGAGAGAGGCGTGCGTCGTGTGTTGTGAGGAAAAGAATGAAAAGAAGTGGGGTTTATACCCGTCTCTGTCCTACCTCAGAAACACTCGCGTCGATCGACGAAGGTGAAACTTGCTCGTCGATCGATGACGATTGGAGTCGATCGACGTGGAAGAATTTCCTCATCGATCGATGCCAAAGAGCCGCGATCGACGTGGGCCGACAGATGACTGGACCCGAAACAATTCAAAAAAGAAAAATGAAACTCAACTGACTCGACTTGACTGAATTGAAAATAACAGAAATAAAATAAAGCAGGAACTGTTGGGTTACCTCCCAACCAGTGCTTGGTTTTATGTCGCTAGCTCGACAATACCTGAGTTTTTAAGGGCGATTCAAGTAGTACTTCTCCACTGCTTCGATTTGAGGAGGGGTGAAGTATGGTTTCAGGTTTTGCCCGTTCACTTTGAAATTCTTTCCATCTTGGCCAGCTAATTCGACTACACCGTTCATGAATTGGCAGATCACGGTGTATGGTCCGGCCCACTTTAACTGCAGCTTTCCGGGCATGAATCGAAGACGAGATTTGAAGAGGAGAACCTTGTCACCTGAATGGAAAACATGCGAGCGGATCTTTTTGTCGTGGAATCTCTTCACTCGATTCTTATAAATGACGTTGTTCTCATAGGCTTCATCCCGAAAGTCTTCTAATTCGTTCAGTGCCATGGCGCGTTCTTCTACAGCTGCCTTCCAATCCAGATTTAATTCTTTCACAGCCCTCCAAGCCTTGTGTTCCATCTCGACGGGAAGGTGACATGATTTCCCGAAAATCAGCTGATATGGAGATGTCCCAATCGGTGTTTTGTAGGCGGTGCGGTATGCCCAAAGTGCATCGTCGAGAACTGCCGCCCAATCCTTTCTTTGCTTTACCGTCTTCTCCAAGATCTGCTTGATTTCTCTGTCGGATAGTTCTGTCAGCCCGTTCCCTTGAGGGTGATATGGGGTAGTAACGCGGTGCTTTACTCCATACCTAGCAAGAAGAGAAGAAAGCCATCTGTTACAAAAATGTGATCCCCCATCACTTACCAGGGCTCTTGGTGTTCCGAATCTTGTTATGAGCTTTTGCAGGAACTTGATGACGACTTTGGAATTGTTGGTGACTGTCGGAATGGCTTCGACCCAACGTGATACGTAGTCCACTGCCAATAGAATGTATGTGAATCCTTGCGATGGCGGGAAGGGTCCCATGAAGTCGATCCCCCAGACATCAAATATGTCCACTTCAATCACCGGAGTCTGTGGCATCTCATTCCTTTGCGAGATGTTGCCGGTCCTCTGGCAGCGATCACAGCCCGTTATCCATCCGCGACAGACTTCGTAGATGGAAGGCCAATAGAATCCGCTTGCGAGGATTTCGAAAGCAGTCTGGTTGGCTGAATGGTGGCCACCAGTAGGAGATGAATGGCAGGCTTCGAAGATTTTCTGCCACTCGGACTGGGGGACACAGCGGCGAATGACGCCATCAGCACATCTGCGCCACAAGTAGGGATCCTCCCAATAGTAGAATTTGACGTCGTGCAAAAACTTCTTCTTTGCATATGGGGAGGAGTCCGGAGGAAGTACACCGCCGACCAAGTAGTTGGCGAAGTCTGCAAACCACGGAGTTTTGGATTTATAAATCTCTCCCATGTCCCTCAAGGCATAGACCTGTTCGTCGGGGAATGTCTCTCGGATTGTCGATTGCAGATCATCTCCTTTGACCGGTGATTCGAGTCTCGACAAGTGGTCGGCAATGATGTTCTCGCTTCCTTTCCTGTCCTTGATCTTCAAGTCGAACTCTTGCAACAGCAGTATCCATCGGATCAGTCTAGGCTTGGCATCTTGTTTTGCAAACAGATACCTGATTGCTGCATGGTCGGTGTAAACAATTGTTTTCGAGCCTATCAGATAAGGCCGGAACTTGTCGAAGGCATACACAACCGCGAGCATCTCTTTTTCCATTGTGGTGTAGTTGCATTGGGCCGGATTCATGCTCTTGCTGGAGTATTGAATCACATGGAAGAGTCTTCCTTTCAGTTGGCCCAGAACTGCTCCGACAGCGTAGTCGCTGGCATCGCACATCAATGTGAAGGGCTCTTCCCAATCTGGTGCGGTTAGGACTGGTGCAGTTACCAGTGCTTCTTTCAGCTTCTCAAATGCTTTCAGACATTCTTCATCAAAAACGAAGGACACATCCTTCTCCAGCAGGTTGCACAAGGGCCGGGATACCTTTGAGAAGTCTTTGATGAACCTCCTATAGAATCCTGCATGACCTAGGAAACTTCGGACGGCTTTGACATTTGTTGGTGGTGGCATCTTCTCAATGGCTATCACCTTGGCTCGATCCACTTCCAGTCCTTCGGTTGATACTCGATGTCCCAACACAATTCCTTCTCGTACCATGAAGTGGCATTTCTCCCAATTGAGGCATAGGTTTGTCTCGGTGCATCTCTTAAGTACAATAGCCAAATTCTGCAAACAGACATCAAATGAGCTACCAAAAACCGAGAAGTCGTCCATAAATACCTCCATGATGTCCTCGAACAGATCATGGAAGATTGCCGTCATGCATCTCTGGAGGTGGCCGGTGCATTGCATAATCCAAAGGGCATCCGTCGGTAGGCGAATACTCCATATGGACAGGTGAATGCCGTCTTGTGTTGATCTTCAGGTGCCACAGTTATCTGATTGTACCTTGAGTAACCATCAAGAAAACAATAAAAAGGGTAACCAGATAATCTATCGAGCATTTGATCAATGAAGGGAAGAGGAAAGTGATCCTTGCACGTGGCGGTGTTCAAAGCTCGGTAGTCAATGCAGACTCGCCATCCCGTGATTGGTCTTTGCGCTACTTCTTCTCCATCATCATTCTTTACAATTTGCATCCCTCCTTTCTTGGCCACTACTTGTGTAGGGCTTACCCACTTGCTGTCGGAAATTGGGTAGATCATGCCATGGTCAAGGAGTTTGAGAACCTCCTTCTTTACAGCCTCCTGCATGATGGGGTTCAGACGTCGTTGTGCTTGTCTCTTTGGTTTGGCATCCTCTTCAAGGATGATCTTGTGCATGCACAGCGAAGGGTTGATCCCTTTGATGTCTCCCAAAGTCCATCCAATGGCGGACTTGTATGTCCGTAGAACTCACAGCAGTTTGTCTAACTCTCCCTGTGAAAGATAAGCAAAAACAATAACAGGGTAAGTGCTATCTGACCCAAGGAATGCGTACATGAGGTGTGTCGGGAGTGTCTTGAGCTCCAGAATTGGCGGTTCAGAGCTGGAGATCGGCATTTCTGGACTGTCGTCAATCGACGAAGCATCTTCGTCGATCGACGAGGTGCTTGCTGCGGCGTCGATCATCGAGGCATTGGAGTCGATCGACGAGAATTGGCTGTAGTGGCTGGGCAGCGGTTCTCTTTTAAGTTCTTTCTCGCGAGTTACCTCCTCGAACACATCCAGCTCCATGACCAGATTCATGATCCCCTCGGTTGCTTCGTCCAAATTTGTGGATGAGGAAAGGGAGTGTTGCAAGCTGTTTTCCAGGAAATCCGGCTCACTTTTGAGACAGGCAAAAGGGGAAAACATTACCGGGCTGAAGCAGTTGATCATGTGGCATTCTTCTGCATAGCTTCCATCGTCGTGCTTCTGCATTGCCTTGTAAATCGAGAATGTGACGGACTCATTGTTCACTCGAAACATCAGCTTGCCGTCGCGGATGTCGATTAATGCCCCTCCGGTTTTCAGGAATGGTCTTCCAAGGATCAGAAGAATGTTTCGATCCTCCTCCATGTCAAGCACCACAAAGTCAGCTGGAATTATGAAATCCTTTACCTTTACCAACACATCTTCAACGATGCCCTTCGGATAGGTAACTGATCGATCGGCCATCTGAAGTGAGATTGTTGTGGGTTTGATGCTTCCGATCTTTAACCGTCTGAAGATTGATAGTGGCATCAAGTTGATTGATGCCCCTGAATCACAGAGAACCTTCCCGAAGGTCTCACCTCCGATGACACAAGAGATTGTGAAGGAACCCGGGTCTTCCCTTTTGATCGGCATCTTCTTTTGGATGATGGCGCTGCACTCTTCGAACAGGTTGGCCGTCTCGTGCTCCCAGAACGGTCTTTTCTAAGAGACCATGTCTTTCAGAAACTTGATGTACCCGGGCATCTCTTGAAGAGCTTCTACCAATGGGATGTTGATATGCACCTTCTTCATTGTCTCCAGAAATCGTGCATACCTTTCGTTCATCTTGGTCTTGGCAAACCGCTGCGGATATGGCAAAGGCGGTTTCTTCATTGGTGGAGCAGGGGCGGTCATTGATCGACGAGGGTCAGCCTCGGTCGATGGAGGTTTTGGCTCTTTGTCGATCGACGGGGAAGCGTCGTCAATCGACGGAGCTTCGCCTGTGACGACTTCTTCGTCTTTCTCGGCTTCTCCTTCATCTCGGGTGTCTGTCCCTGCTTGCTTGGGCCCTTCATAGGTTTTGCCCCCTCTCAGAGTTATAGCGTTCACCTGGTTCCTCTAATTCTGATTCTTGGGGTTGACCTGAGTGTTGCTCGGAAGTTGTCCCGGCTTGTGTTTAGTACCTAGGGCATCGGCGATCTGGCTGACTTGATTTTCAATGATCTGCACGTGTTTTTGCATCTGATCAACCTTTGTGTTCACGCCTGAAATTTCCTGCTTCAACTTGGCTACAGTATCAGTGGAGCCTTCCATGAACTTAGCCAGAATCTCCTCGAGATTTGGCTTATTCTTCTCCACTATTGCTCCTTCTTGTACGGCAAATCCTGGTGGTAGTTGCTCTGCATCTTGAGGGTTTGCGTAGGAGAATCCAGGGTGATTCCTTGCGTGATTGTAGGTATAGGGCTGGTTATTCTGCTGGTTGTGTTGCTGATATCCTCCTCGGTAGTTGTATTGATAACCGCCCATTTGAATGAAATTCACCTCAGCATTGTCTTCCTCGGTTGGACCCTGCACTGCTTCAACTGTAGCAACTGTTTTCTCTTGCTTCAGATTAGCAAACTCTTCCTTAAGCATTTTCAGCTCGGCTGCCAAATTGGGTTGCTCGGCAACTCTTTCCACCACTTTCTCAACAGCTTTCACAGGCCGAGTTCGGCTTGAGGACCACCGTTGAGTGTTGTTGGCCATCTTTTGGAAGAACTCCACGGCTTTCTTTCCACTTTTCGTCATGACTGTGTCTCCTAGTGTGGTGTCCACCAATTTGGCTGTCTTATCATTGAGCCCTTCATAGAACGCCTCAGCTTGCTCTCCTGGCGGAAAACCATGTCCGGGACAGGCTCTCAACAGCTCTTTGAATCTCTCCCACGTCTCACTGAAGCTCTCGTCAGGCCTTTGAGCGAACCTGATGATTTCTTTCCGTTTCTACCTGATAACATTCGGAGGGAAAAAGTTCCCTAGAAACTCATTCCTCAATTCGGTCCACGTGCCTATGCTTCCTTTGTCCAGTGCGGTGAACCATGATTGTGCCTTATCCCTCAGAGAGAATGCGAACAGACGCATTCGGATGGCACTCTTGCTGACTCCTCCAATTTTGACAGTGTTGCAGAGCATAATGAACTTATCCAAATGCGCATAGGGGTCCTCAGTGGGTCTTCCTCCAAATTGATTTTGTTGCACCATCTGCACCAATCCGGTCTTCAGTTCAAAATTGTTGGCATTGATGCCAATCTTGAAATTTGTCTCCTTGAACCGAGGTTTATACCGGTTCTGCATGGCTTCCTCTTCTTCCTCATCGTCAGATTCCTCTGGAGGATCCTGGTTGTCTTCCTCTTCATTGTCGGGATTGTCCTCAAATAGTGGGTTATGGCGAAGATCCCTTCCATTCGGATTGTTCCTCTCGAGTTCTCTTTCCACATTGTACTGTTGGATTTGCGCCCTCATAGCTTGGACTTCTTGGAGAAGCACAGCCTGCTCCTCTGCTGTTAGCACTGGTGGAGGCGGTGGTATGTTATCTTCCATCGTGTGATTACTTGAGCTTTCGTGAGCACGCTTATTCCTTCGGATCTTTCTGCAAGTGGCTTCAATGTCCGGATAGTAATAAAGCGGGTCCTTTCCTCGAGCTCTTGTACTCATGCACTACCTGTACAGCAAAGGAGGTAGTGAGGTAAAATAGAAAATAAAACGAAACGAACTAAAATTAAAAACGGAAATTCTGAAAAGAACACGACGTCGATCGACGAGACAAGGCGTCGATCGACGAAACGAAAACAACTTTGTCGATCGACGAGGAATAGCATCGATCGACGTGGAATACGAAAAAGCGAGAAAAATTTCAAAAAATACGAAAATTACAGCCTAAAGCAATATTTCAATCACAGACTTAATAGTAAGATTAATTCTATTCTTTCCCCGGCAACGACGCCAAAATTTGATCGCTAAATTATTTAACAGCGACTTAGCAAAGCTAATAATATAGCAGCAAATGAAATTATCGATCCCTCAGGGAAAGAAATAACGAAAAACCTTAAGTACTAAGTCAAACGTTCTTGAAAACACTGATTAGGAAAATCAGATAAAAAGTTTTGTTGTTTTGAAAATCGCAGTATTTGCTAATGGAAATTGAAAAGCTTTTGAAGTCAAATAAGAGAAGCACAGATTCCAGGGATATCTACCTATCAAGTATGACATGTATGAATGAATTGATTAATTCCCAATTTTAATTCCTCTTCGTAGTGAAACATCAGAAAAGTATTACGAACTTCTTTGTTGGACAATTCGTAAAGTAGATTAATTAATTACCTATCTCCGCTTGGTCTCAAGATAAATTAACTAACTCCAAAGATCTACAGATTTATTCCTACAATCAATCTCCTTCAGTTACGACAAGAAATCATATTATATTGTGAAAATCTCTTTCCATTGAAAACTATCACAGTTACGTCTCAAGTAATCAACTAGATAATCCTAAGATGTGATCAGCAAATCAAGATTATGAATAAGCACAGATTTCACAAACTACGAAGGGAAAGGGAAAATAATTCAATCAATCAAAACATGTATACATTGATAATTCGAAACCCTAGAATCTGAGAAAGGATTTAGTTACACATATTCACGGTAATATTCATCATGGAAAAATAAAACCTGAATTGCATAAAAACTGGAATCCGAAAATCTTCCCACAAGAACTTGTCTACAAACATAAAACTCTAAAAATTCTTCAATACTAAAATCTTGTAATTGCTCTAAGTCTCTCCTTTCTTTCAAAAAACGAATTTACATGAATATTTATAGGGGTGAAAGATGTATCCAGCAGTATCTAGGGTTAGATATGCCTTTATCTCCAAATCAGATTCAGACTAGGAATCCCGCATGCGCTTCGATCGTGGAGGTCTGGCATCGATCGCTGGGCCTGAAACATCTTCGTCGATCGACGAGCATTGGCAGCGATCGACGCGGCCTTTGCTTCCGTTGATCTTCTTTTTCCCTTCGTCGAGCGCTGTGCTTTCTTTGCCTCGTCGATCGACGAGCCTCTTCGTCGATCGACGAGCCTCTTCGTCGATCGACGAGGTGCTGAAACCGGAATTCTAATTCTTCTCTATTTTTTCAACTAAAAACCTGCATGATTCATCAAACACGGCATTACGAGTACAAAATCCAATTCATGCACGAAAAAGATACCAAAAACGATCTAAACACTACACAATCAGTCAAAGAACCATAAGATAAGTTAGTGAAAATCCTAACTTATCAGGAATGAAAACTTATTACACCTTATATGTATTGATGTTTATACTTCTTTTCTTGAATATTTCTACGCCCTTCTCTTCTCAATTCCTCTTAAATTTCCACTTGCAAGATATAAGGTAGGTAGTAGGCTTAGCATGTGTATGAATTAACTTGCATATCCTTCCATATCTTTAAATATTCCTTCATTTATTTTCCTTGTTTCCCCAGCTAACAATTAAAAAGTTGAGTGAAATGAATTTTTATTTCATACTCAAAATAATGAAATTCTTAGATATTACATTCACCCCACCTAAAAAAAAAATTTCGTCCATGAAATTTGCTAGGGGTTTTCAAATAATTCAGGATATTTTTCTTTTATTTTATCCTCAAGTTCCCAAGTAGCTTCTTCCTGTCCATGGTGATTCCACAAGACTTTCACTAGTGGGATAGACTTTATCCTCAGGTCCTGGAGCTTTTTGTCCAGTATTGCTATAGGTTTCTCTTCATAACGTAAGTCTGGGTTTAGTATGACTTCTTCCTGTCGTATCACGTGACTTGGATCGTATACATACTTCCTCAATTATGATACGTGAAAAATGTTGTGTACGTTTCCCAAATTTGGCGGTAAAGCCAAGCGATAAGCGACTTGGCCTATTCGCTCCAAAATTTCATAGGGACCTATGAATCGAGGTCGTAGTTTTCCTTTTACACCGAACCTGATAATGCCTTTCGACGGTGAGACTTTTAAGAATACCTTGTCTCCAACCTCGAACTGCAGTTCAGTCCTTCGGGTATCTGCGTATGACTTTTGTCTACTCTGAGCCTCTTTGATTATTTCCCTTATATGTCTGACAATTTCAATCATTTCGCTAATAGCATCTGGCACAAGTATTTTCCTTTCTCCTACTTCATCCCAGTAAAGTGGAGATCTACACTTTCTCCCATATAAAACTTCATACGGAGCCATGCCTATGGTTAACTGATAACTGTTGTTATAAGAAAACTCAATCAGTGGCAAAATCGGCTCCCAACCTCCTCCTCGGTCCAAAACGACTGTTCTCAGCATATCTTTGAGGGTTTGAATAGTCCTTTCTGATTGACCATCGGTCTGTGGATGAAATGTCGTACTGAAATTCAGACGGGTTCCCAGTTCCTTTTGCAGACTTATCCAGAATCTGGACGTAAACCTTGCATCTCTATCGGAGGTAATAGTTACTGGCACTCCATGTAACCTGACTATTTCTTTGACATATTGTTGAGCAAGTTTATCTGACCCATGTGTTATCCGAATTGGTAGGAAATGAGCACTCTTCGTAAGACAATCCACGATTACCCAAATGGCATCATTACCCTTCTTGGATCGCGGTAAGCCTGTGACAAAGTCCATGGCTATATGTTCCCATTTCCATTCCAGTATATCTAACGGTTTCAATTTTCCATATGGCCATTGATGTAACGCTTTTACCTGTTGACACGCCAGGCATTTCTCGACATACATGGCCACATCATTCTTCATGCCGTCCCACCAAAAGTTTCTTTTCAAATCCTGGTACATTTTAGTGCTACCAGGGTGGGCTGTATACGGCGTGTCATGAGCCTCGCTCATAATTTCGTTCCTGAGTTCTGTATTGTTTGGCACAAGAATCCTATCTCTGTGTATTAGTGCGTTATCAGGTGCCTCACTATAATCTTTGGCTTTTTCCATTCTGATTTTCTGACGAAGCTTCTCAGATTCGTCATCCTTCTGTTGTGCCTCAATAATCCTTCTCCTTAAATCTGTCACAACACTTAAAGCTGCAATTTCGCACTTTTCTCTCATCGAAGGTGAGACAATATCCAGGTGCAGTCTTTCAAAGTCCTTGATCAGTTGTTCTTCTTTTGTGATTAAAGATTCCAATTGTGCTGTACCTTTCCGACTTAAGGCGTCAGCCACTGAGTTTGCCTTGTTGGGATATGTATACTGAAAAGCATAATTGATTAAGCATTTGTATACTGGCTTTCATTATGTTGATACATTAAACAAATCTCGCTATCTGATAATGTGAACATACAACGAACTATAATATCCTTTTATCTCGTGGAAAGGGATGGCCATATGGTGTGTTGTAGATCACAAGAGGATCATATGGTTCGCTTGACCTAGCGAGATATAAAGAGTATCACAGCTGAGACGGTCCCTGGATAGGCTGTCGGTTTAAGCTGCGGCACATCAGTTCATAAGTGGGCTTATCCTGGCTACTTGATGTGTCGGTACATTCTTATGTATTGATGGGATCAACAGTGGGATGCGCCGTTCTCATTGACATATGAACGAGCCAGATCCCAATATACTTTCTTTGATCTGAAACCCTACTGAAGGATAAGGGGCACACATGAGTTGACGACACTTTGATTTGCTAGGGTGGCGAGTCTTACATGTACTCTCATATCTGCATCTTGGGTGTTGGCAATCTGTGTGGGGTCTGCTTAGTCTGGATGTATGGTAACATATCCGTTTCAGGATGGTGACATTCCCTGATGAGCTCACAAGGTTCTCTATGCTAAGTCCTGCAGGCTGAATGATTTGTTCAAGCATATGAGATAAAGGTTGAGTGGTATTATTCAAGAAATAAGAGATTAATTAATTCTGGTTGATTGTCATATAAACCAAATTAATTAATGAATGTCTGAAACCTTAAATATGTGGATCAAGTTAGTTTGGTGCAACCCGTTCCTTAATAACGTGGTAATAAAGGGGCGAGTCAGTATTGTTACCGTGGTGAAGGTTAAAACAATACTTTATTAATTAATTAATGTTCTGGGTTGGACATGTGAGAATTAATTAATAAAAGAGGGCCCACTTTATTATTTGCATCTGATCCCTGGTCTGGCCCACACACTGCTCAAGCCCATTAGGGTTAGGGTTTTTCTTTAAATCCTAACACTATAAATAGCCAAACCCTAGATCAGAATTGTAAGTGATACACAATCTCAGTATACAGAGAGAGAGGGCGGCGGCTAGGGCATTCAGGAAGGAGGGATTTTCTCTGATCAAATCCTCCGGCTGAATCAACTTGGTAGAATAATCCTCACCAGATTTCCAAGGAGCAAGGGATACAGATCAGAAGATCAGATCTGTAGGAACAAAGAGAGAGAGCCATCGATTTCTTCAAAGGGAAGAAAGCCATCGCTTTGTTCGTATTCCGTCTCAGATCTGAACGTTTTCTTCACCGTTATCATACTCCGATCTGTCCTGTAGATCAAACGGTGAAAAAGGTACAAACCCTAATCCATCCTTGTACAATTCATTTTGTAGGAGCATGCATAGGCTTTGCATGGTTTATTTAATTGGTTTTATTTTTGATACCCTAAGAACGATCCTGCGAATTGAATAACAACTCGTGTTGTTAATCGTAGACTCAAACCCTACAACTGGTATCAGAGCCAGGTTCCAGTTCTTAGGCTCTGTCCTTAATAAATTCAATTAAATGAATTTGTATGTTCATGGATGGATATGGATGTTTTTTTTGTTCTCGTGGCCTTCTCGTTTTCTTTTGGTTTTGTTTTTCACCACGAGAAAATCCGTGGTTAGATTTGATAGGGAAAATTCAATGTAATAGATTGTATAGATCTATTTTGTATTTTTATTCAAATCTGTAAAGAGAAAAAAGAGGAAGACGAAGAACGGAGGACGAAGAACGAAGGCACGTCGCCTAGGGTTTAACCCTAGACGACGGCGGCGACGTGATGGGCGGCGGCGCAGGCTGGGATAGCAGCGGCGTGCAGGGAACCCTAATTAGGGTTCAACCCGCGCGCGGCTGGGCTGCTTCCCACGGTGCGCGCGCGCGCTTCCTCCGATCACCATGGCGTGCGGCGGCGGTCGGTTGGCGGCTGGGGCGGGCGAGGCTCACGGCGGTGGCGTGGGTGGACGGCGGCGATGTGGGTGGCGGCGGCGCGCAGCAGCAAACCCCAGGGTTTGTGCCGCGCGCGGCTGGGCCGCACCCCGAAGGGTCTGCCGGCGCTCCCTCCGGCAATGGCTCGCTGGCCGGCGGCGGCGCAGCGGATGCGTGGTGGTTGGCGTGGAGTTCCGGCGGCTGCGGCGGCTGGAAGGTGGCCGACGGCTAGGGTTAGGGTTTTGGAAACCCTAATTAGGTTTTCATGCAAACCCTAATCCTAGGCCCGATATGTTTACCAGTTTTGCAGTCTTTCAGTGGGAGCCCAATTCTGAAGATCTGTATTATTCTAAAGCCTTGTAATAGATAGGATTTAATTTGTAATCGCATCTGAGGGGCCACGAGAAATATTATTTGTTTATTTAATTGTTTTCTCGTATGATGTGATTTATTATGTGCGCACTAGTAAGTAATAGGAAAGCATGCCTATCTGCTTTAATTATTTACTGTCATAAGCATGTTGTAATTTTTAAATTATTGAGCATGTCTTATGTGATTTATTTTATGTTTTAAGTTATGACTGCAAAATTCCAAGAATCATATTAATTTATGATGGAATTTTGGTGACATAATTTATAGCAACATAAAATAATGTGTGCGCATGAAACCTTTAGAACTAAAAATACTAAGCTGGATTTTGGTTCTTCTCTAACCAAGATCATTAGATCTCCACAATACGGCCTCAGCATAGGAGGTAAAGTGTCTCGAAGCGTAAACGTCCGCTCCAGCGGCTTGCGTAAGAGCCCCTTTTCCTAGTCTAGTGCGATGAGGTTTCTAAATAAAACGTTTAGCTTGAAAAGGAGAAGTGGGAGCCTCGAAGCAAACGTCTACTTCAGTAGCTTGCATTGAGACAACTTTCACTAATCCAAGTTTTAAACTAAACGGGATAACTCAAGGATGCAGGGGGCACGCGGTGTAGGGTTTAGCACTACACTAACTGTCTTGAACTTCCTTGAGTTAGCGATTGTGGTTTACATTGGCTTAGATGTTGCCTGGAGCACAACTCATGCATGATCTCCCTGTTCCGGATGGGCAACATGGTCTAAAGAACTCCAATATTAATTTCTTTTGCTTAAGATACCTTGGCATGTTAAGAAATTAAAGGATCGGTTTCGGTCTGGTTGAGCGGATTGCTGTAAACGTCCACTTCAGTGGCTTGCAGTAAATTTGCTTGGGCAATTGGAGGAAACAAACTGCATTGTTTTATCTAAAGGTTCTATGCATTATTTGTTTCAATCATTCTGTTGTATGTTCTTAATTTATTTCGTTATTCATTTTCAGATATGTCTATTGTTATTCTTCGTATCTTGGAGCAAAATCCCTTGATGGGTTCTAATTTCCTTGAATGGAAATGGCTCATGGAGCAATGCATGGTCTCTACGCAGACCCTATTTGTGTTACTTACGCCTCGCCCGGCGGTACCACTAGACCAGTCCTCAGGCTACTCTAGGAGTGCCTATGAGAGATGGGTGGTGAACAATGATCATCTGTTATCTATGTTCATGACATCCATGAGTGAGGAGCTCCAACTGAAGTATCAGTATAGTACTGATGCAGTTGATGTTTGGAGAGATCTCATCAGGACTTTTGGCAGAGTGGGACGATTTGCAAGAGCTGAGTTCATAAGGAGACTTGTGAACTGCAAGCTAGCACCGGGTGGAAATGTAAGAGAGCATGTGTTATACATGGACTATCTCAAGGGTTTTTACGTCTTGGATGGTGGTTGTATGACTGATCGACTTTTCCACGATGTCGTTTATGGCTCTCTTCCGGAATCTTTCAATGACTTCACTTCCTTAGTTGAAGATGTGATCTTCACTTTGGAGGATTTGATCGTTTTCTTGGAATCTGCAAAGACGATCAATGACTGTATGGCGACTGTTGTGCTTGAACATCATTTCCCACTTCCTAGTGAAGAAGATGTGAGCACAGAGACGTCAGTAAGTGAAGTAAGCAAGGAAAGATTTGGAGGCAAGGTTTACAAGAGAAGGATCTGTTCTGCATGCAAGAGGAAGGGTCACTGTGAAGTAACTTGTCCGGTGTCTGTCACCAAGGGACGAGGTACGTTATCTTCTGCGCTAGTCATTGAAACATGTTTAGCTACGGTTTCTATTCATTCGTGGATAGTGGATACTGGAGCTACTGACCATGTTTGTTACTCCTTGCAGGGGTTTGAGCTGACTAGGAGGCTTGAAGATGGCGAGATTACCATCTCCATGGGGAATGCTGCTAGAGTTTCGGCAGCAGCTGTTGGAGATGTTACTTTACGTTTTGAGAATAGTGTTTTGACATTGAGAGATGTTTTGTATGTGCCAAGTTTTCGGCGCAATTTAATTTCAGTTTCCAAACTCTTTTCTGATGGATTTTCTGTTATTTTTGGTAGAGATGTTTCTATCATGAGAAATAACGCTGTTATCTGTCGTGGGTTACTGAAAGATTCTCTTTATGTTATTACTTGCTCAAACGAACAAACAGTGAAAGAGGCATATAACCTCTCTAATCAAAATAAAAGAAAGTTTTCTTCAAGTGAGGATATAACATATCTTTGGCACTTGAGACTCGGTCATGTCAATCTTAAAAGAATCAAGAAACTCATTGATTGTGGAATTATGGACCCTATCCAGATAGTTCCACATAGAGTTTGTGAGTCTTGCATTGAGGGGAAGATGACGACCAGGCCTTTCAAGGCAACGGAGTCTCGAGCAAGTGATGTGTTAGGCCTTATCCACTCTGATCTGTGTGGGCCTATGTCGACACAGGCCTGCACAGGGCACAGATACTTTGTCACCTTTATAGATGACTACTCCAGATATGGATATGTCTACTTACTTCACTATAAGTCTGAATGCCTTGAGAAATTCAAGGAATTCAAGGCTGAGGTAGAGAAGAAGTTGAACAAGTCTATAAAGGTACTGCGATCTGATCGTGGTGGAGAATATCTCAGCAATGAGTTCTTGCAGTATCTGGCAGATCAGGGGATTACATCCCAGTGGACTGCACCTGGCACCCCTCAGCAGAACGGTGTAGCTGAGAGAAGAAACAGAACTCTTTTGGAAATGGTTAGATCGATGATGAGCTATGCTAGCTTACCTATTTCCTTTTGGGGATATGCAGTCGAAACAGCATCATACTTACTTAGATTGGTTCCTTCCAAGTCAGTACCTAAAACGCCCATAGAGCTCTGGAATGGGCGAAAGCCTAATTTATCTAGACTAAGAGTATGGGGTTGTCCAGCATATGTGCTGAACAAAGAGGCTGACAAGTTGGAAGGAAGATCCAAGTTAATGCTGTTTGTAGGTTATCCCAAGCAGACAAAAGGTGGTTTCTTTTATGATCCAGAAGACAAGAAAGTCGTTGTGAGTACCAACGCAAGGTTTCTGGAAGATAAATTCATAAGAAACCACAAGACCAAGAGCGAGATTGTACTTCAAGAAATTGAAGAGAACAATCCTAGTCCATCAGGAGAACCCCGTGGCACTCTGAACATGCCTGTGTCAGGCATGGACTCAGGTGCACGACCGCCTGTGCAAGATGGTGAATCACAAGTGAATGCACCAAACACAGACACATTAAAGGGGCCTCGTCGTAGTGGGAGGTTGTCTAGACAACCAGAACGGTATATGTTCGTAGGAGAGTCGTCGGACTTGATACCTGAGGACGGACTTAATGATACCGACCCATGGACTTACGACGAAGCCATGAATGACAAGGATGCTGATCAATGGCGTAAGGCCATGGATTCTGAAATAGAATCTATCACAGCTATGGATGTATACCAGAAATCCTCGCTGCCAGAAGGCTTTCGAGCCATAGGCAGCAAGTGGGTATACAAGAGAAAGAGAGATTCAAATGGTAACATAACGGCGTTTAAGGCCAGACTGGTGGCGAAAGGTTATAGTCAAAGAGAAGGCATTGACTATGATGAAACCTTCTCACCAGTTGCTATGTTGAAATCCATTCGAATACTTCTGTCCATAGCGGCACATATAGATCTTGAGATCTGGCAGATGGATGTCAAAACCGCGTTCTTAAACGGGTACCTTGAAGAAGGTCGTGACATCTATATGCAGCAGCCAGAAGGATATGTGCAAGCTGATCAGGAGCATCTTGTCTGGAAGCTAAAGAAGTCCTTGTACGGACTTAAACAAGCTTCAAGGTCATGGAACAAGCGTTTCGATGATGTGATCAAATCATATGGATTTGCACAATGCGAAAACGAAAGTTGCGTGTACCGATTGTGTGTCAGTGGAAGCGTGGTCTTTCTTGCACTTTATGTGGATGACATTCTCCTATTTGGAGACAATGTGGAGGTGTTATCAGGCATAAAAGGTTGGTTATCCGAACAGTTTCAGATGAAAGATCTGGGTAATGCTGGTTACATCCTTGGGATCAAAGTTCTACGTAATCGTGGGAAAAGGATGTTAAGCTTGTCCCAGGGTACTTACATTGATACTGTGTTGGCTCGTTTTAGCATGGAAGATTCCAAGAAAGGTTTTTTACCTTATCGTCATGGAATACGTCTTTCAAGGTCACAATGCCCTGTGACAGAGAAAGAAAAGAATGAGATGTCTAAAGTACCATATGCTTCGGCAGTGGGAAGTCTCATGTATGCTATGCTTTGTACGAGGCCAGATATCTGCTATGCTGTAGGCATAGCTGCAAGATATCAGTCCAATCCCGGGCAGGCGCATTGGCATGCGGTAAAACACATTCTCAAATATCTGAAGAGAACACGAGACTTTTGTCTCGTTTATCAGAGTGAGGACTTGTGTCCTGTTGGGTATACGGACTCGGATTTCCAGGCGGATCAAGATGAGAAGCGATCAACCTCTGGTTATGTGTTTGCCTTGGGAGGAGGTGCTGTGTCTTGGAGGAGTGCGAAGCAGAAGTGCATCGCAGACTCCACCATGGAAGCTGAATATGTAGCAGCTTCAGAAGCATCAAAGGAAGCCGTATGGTTTCGGAACTTCCTACTTGAGCTGGATGTTATTCCAAGTTTGCCAAGAGCTATCACAGTTTATTGTGACAATGCTGGTGCAGTGGCAAACTCGAAGGAACCCAGAACTCACAAGGCGTCAAAACACATTGAGAGGAAATACCACATCATACGAGAGATTGTGGCAAGAGGTGATGTGCTCATTCAGAAGATTGATACGAAAGAAAATCTAGCTGATCCCTTTACAAAAGGATTGCCTCAGAAGATCTACGAGGAACACGTTCGTGCTCTTGGGCTGAAGATCTGAGGATTAGTTTTTTCTGTTCCTTTTGTAATAGCTAGATTGTTTAGACACACTTGATACTCTGTAAGAGCAATGGTATTATGCTTTGAGTATAAGTGGGAGATTGTTGGGATATGTATACTGAAAAGCATAATTGAT